>CAJVPQ010003505.1:0-11038 GCA_910591825.1 Funneliformis caledonium
TTAAATATACAATAAATATTTTTATTTCTAATTAAATATTATAAAAAAACTTTAAAATATATGTAAAACATTAAAACGAACAAAGTCGATTAAATTAATAAAAAAAAAAGTTTAATTTGAGGTCAAAATTTCCGTCGATTTTCTAATTTTTAAGTGCCCGGTGACTTTTGATACCCCACTGGACGTTTTTGACATTTTCCGGACATTTTCCACATGCACCCGGACATTTTCGTTAACATTTTCTGGACATTTTTTTTATAGGGTCTAATTAAATATGTAAATAAATTTTCAATATAAAAAAATACGCACGGTCTGACATAAAGGTAGTAATGCTGCAATAATATGCGCTTCCGAATTTATTCTGTACATTTTCAATATCAAATTTAATTAGTTAATTAAATTATGAAAAATAACCAACGTAGATAAATATGATATTTATGGAAACGTAATCCGGAAGTTAAAAATGAAATATTGGACCTTTGCAATAGAAAAGGGGAAACGGCTGGAAAAAATAAAATTGAGTTAATGCTAAATCTGAACATATTTTGACCTAAAATCATTTTGGCATATAAAAGTAAAATTGATATTTTCCGCCTTCTAGGACCCGAACAATCTTAATAGGAGATAATGCGTCGCCACCTTAGTAGATCAATTTGCTCAAAATTATGATGAAATCATAGTTTTTTATTTGAGTAATTTTATTTGGATTTTAAAATAGTAATATGTATTTTTGACCGATATCTAATTTAATCATAATTATGGTCGCATAAAATAGTCGCTTGACATTTTAAATTATAATCTATAAAATTAACAAAAAAGGTTTTATTTTCTGGGGGTACCAAGTACCCCCTAAATCCCCTTCTTAGACTTTTTTAAATTTTCATTTTATTATTATCTTATTTATTTTCACCTCTCTAAATTCGTCAATATATAAAGTTTTATTTAATAAAAAAAAAATTTTTTATTATAGTCAGATGTTCCGAATGCATATGCGTACGGACTATAGTAAAAAGTGCTGCGTACAGACATTAGTATTTTTTTGGCTGGATGTTACCTATATTAGTATTATTCGGGGTCCTCCTCTTCTATTACAAAGGTCCCATATCAATTGCCCGATCGTTAATCAGCCCGGTTGAATTCATAAAAAATGCAGATGATTATGATATAATTTTTAGATTTGCGTACATTCTTGGATTTTAC
This sequence comes from Funneliformis caledonium, assembly GCA_910591825.1. Taxonomy (NCBI): domain Eukaryota; kingdom Fungi; phylum Glomeromycota; class Glomeromycetes; order Glomerales; family Glomeraceae; genus Funneliformis; species Funneliformis caledonium. Next base: position 1,201 of record CAJVPQ010003505.1, read on the forward strand.
TTTCGCAAAATTTACGCGGTAAAGTATTTTTTTAAATAGTTTGTTTTTTGATACCTTTAATCACATTGAGTTGTTTGCCACAAAATATCTATTTTCTCTATAACAAGCTTTAACCTTCATGAGAAAGTATATTTCCGAAACATCCTGCTGATTTTTTAATTTTCAATTCGTTACCAATATTTACCCTATACGTACGATTACCTCTAATAATAAGCTTACAATAATGAAGGATGAACCTTCTGAAGACATTCATTCAATTTGAAGTTGGGTATGATAATATTTCAATGCAAGAAAGCCATTGTAGTCAACGACTTTAGCATGATGGTTCTACAGGTAACACCTTCGCGGAAAACATAACATTCATATAGGAATGAATAAGGTATTATTATATTTAATTCATTATAATAGCTTAAAAGACAAAATTATTCACTTGAACTTTGCCATAATTATTAGAACAGGTTAAAATTAACCGCATAAAGAATCAGGGAAAAGGTTGTCAATTCTTGATCCTGCATTTCCAATTCATTTCATCTAATAAAAGAAGTAAAAAAAAAAAACAAAAGAATTCATATGGCTACACTAAATCAGTTGAAGAATTAAGTAAATACCTTGAAACAGCTTCTTTTAATTACTGACCTTTGGATGGCACAAGTAAATGATGTAATCGAAGAACATATTGACCATCCAGACAAAACAATCGCATTTGAACAATTTTGACGATCATTTCTAAATATGAAATATGAGCGATACGCCATTCTTGAATTTATGTTTTCGAAATTCTACTTCATGACATACTATTTTCTATGATCACATCTAACATGCAATCATATCGAATGCTATCTTAATATATTCAAATAAACCAACTTTACAATACTTGTAATTAAACATATAAGAGTTGTCGTGAAATATTCAATTTCGCAATTATAACATGTGTTTTCACGCCATTAAAAGAAATGGACGTAATTGGTATATAATTTTGGAGTGGATCGAAAGAATTTTCTTTATTCTGCATAAAAATCCATTACGAGAGATCTACAAGAAAAAAATTTGGAATTCTTTTAACAAAAGTATATACAGTAAATCCGTCAAAAAAAAAAAAAAAAATGATTTCAAATAATATTATAGTTATGGAAGTGGTGCGATTTTTCGAATTCAAATTGGTAATCAATGTTATCCTTGAATTCTATTATAATTTCTCTATTCTTTAATAAATCATACTCCATAAAGTTCTATCCAATATTTTATTTTAATTTTATAACAAATTATGATTAAGTACTTTGTCATCAGAAAGTTATTATATGAAATAGTTATAAAAAATATCTAGAGAAACAATAGTCCGTGTCTAACCTAAGAATCTTTTATTATTGTTTCTTAATTTTTTGACTTTTTTTTTTTAAAAAAAAATAAAAAATTGCGAAGAAATAATTTATATCATGTTGTTTAGAGTGTCATTAATTTTATTTCAAATTTAAGTCACCTTTACTGACAATAGATTATCAATTAATTAGAATTGCATTAAAATAAATGACAAATTCTGGCAGTACTTTCTGGAAAACAGATAATTTCTTAAGTGGAAGATGGCAAGGCACAAAATGTACATGAATAAAACAAACGATAAGAATAAAATTACGTCTGCTATTCCTCTTATTTCTCACGTGTAAAGATGGGCACCGCAATTAAAAAAAATGGCGCAATTGAGTTGCAACTTGTGGCGCAATTAAATTTTCTTATGTCGCAATTAAGTTGCAACTCAATTGAAATTTAAAAATAATTATGGAGACCATCTTTACTCACGAGTATTCGGAAATGCTTCAGGAGGGAGAAATACCGATTTAGGTCTTTCTTTAGAAACATTACAAGCATTTCAAGGACTCATTTGTTTGTTGTTTATTATTGGATGATTGGTATGGTATATGTATGATCGACAAACTGCATTGCTCTTTTGATCCTAATTCCGACAATATATGACATCACAATGACCAAAAAATGATTAAAGGAAAATAGTATATATAAAGTGGCTCTCTCCCAAAAACAAAAATTCACTCTACATTATAAATTTTTATCATGTTCTCGCTGTATTCTTTGCAATCGTAGGTTAAGGTCTCATCATATGTATCCTTCAAAATTGTCTATATCTTTTGTGTGGTCGAATGTATCGTAATGCTTGACTACATTTTCACACGTGTGAACCGATATTAATACGAGGTTATAACGACAAACCATAAAACTTTTTCACGTAGTGGCAGGAATCTTTCTTTTCGAAATGATAGCGATATTTCAGGTAATCCAAAGGGCATGTCTATTGAGGTAGACGAGGGAAGAATACCGGTTCAATGCACCAGAAAATACTCAGACAGGAAATACTCACAATCGTTACGAAATTATAATGATATTCTGTATGTGTATTCTAATTCTTTTTTTTTTTTTTGTAGAAAGAACACTCCATATCACACGAAACCAAAAACGAACCATTTTGATGGTCCTCACATTCATGAAATGTACAGAATATTATGGATAAAACACATTGTAAATTACGATCTCACCTTCTTTAAAGTGCTGACAGCATTATTATGTATACCCCCGACTTCACTATTTCAAATGACTAAACGTAACTGAAATAAACGTTGATAATAAAAGGTAGCCATATTGGTATGTATACTTTTTGCTTCATTTATTAAAATTCGTCACGGTCAGGCTTACATAGCGTCGCCCAGGCGACGTCAGGACGGTTTCATGGACATAGTAAGTCATTTGATCCGTAAAGTGTACTGGATTAATAATCCATTAAAATCACATTACTGATCATATGATTTACTATGTCTCGTGACTAATTTGAAAGTCCTTCGTTCGTGATGTAATATTTCTTTTATTTTTGATAAATGATTCTATAATTATTTAAATGGACAAAGGATTTTACATTTAATATTTTCTGGATCGTCAATTATTATTTCATCGCATATGTGAAAACATAGAATGCATTTTGTTTCAACGATTATACTTGCCGCCCAATTTAAATAAATTACATTCTCGTTTCTAGAATAGATTTTAAAATCCTTAAAATAACACCTGATGATTATTCCATGGATTTAACGTTGTTTGAAGTATTTAGCAAATTTGATTTAATTTAATCGAACAGACTGACTTATTTCCATGGAAATAACGTTCAAAGAATAGATTTTATTAACTATAAAAATATATTTCTTTAAATACAAAACATTTTTTTAAAAAATTTTTTTTTTCAGATACTGTTTTACAAAAAAAAAGGAAAATCTAAAAATATTCCTATGATATATTTCCACTTTCGGATTTCCTTTTTTTTTTTTGGATAGTGCGATTCAAGTATGTGTTGTTTTTTAAAATCGAGACACGAGATATAATAAATTGTATGATCCGTAAAGTGAAGTGACTTTAATCCATATAACAATTAATTTGATGAAATATTGATTCTACAAATACTTTTCCAGGTGCGAATATACCTAATTATATATTCTACATTCTGTTTGTTCGCCAAACAAGTAAGTTTGAGCATTTTGACCGTGCTATATAATTATTTTGCACATGCGGAATCTTTTCAATCTAACATGATTTTGCGATTTCAAATTATTTCTATGTAATGAAGAAAAATGTGGATAATAAAGTTATATTATAGTAAGAAGTATAATTTCTTCAAGTTTCATTGAATTATTAAATCAGCAGAATTGCGCCTTCAAATACATAATCATCCGATTGATCTTTAAATTTGTTTTTGCTGCTTCTGCATATATTGACAAGTTAACGTTAATTTGATTACATCAACAAGTAATGTGCTGTGCATAAGCCCTGAAAATCCATGCTTAGTCAAGCTTTGAATTATTTCATAATATAATTCGTTTTTGCCTTATAAAGTTAATTTATAAGATTATCATAAAAAAAAAATTGAGAAAAAAAATTTTTTTTTCACATCTCCCATGCATAGTTTTTGAAAAATTGGGAAATATTTAAAAGCCTGTAGTCGAACAAGTAAAAATGCACGATAAATTACCTTTATTTCACAAATTATTTTATATATAATCGAACGCCACATAAAATCTCATTATGAAGAATGACATTTCCACAAAAATTCACAGGGATTGGACAAATCCCAAGATGCATTGACTTTTTACATTCTGACATCTGTATTGTCTGATTGTAATTCGATATGAAACTTACCAGAATTTGCGTTTTTCATTCCTCCATGTACATTTTTAAGGAGCTTGCATTTTGAATCATTGAAAATTTACCAAAAAGAAATTAAATGGAAAGACCTGTCAATGTAAATCAGCAGTTGCAGAAAATCATTAGTAGTCAATGCGTTCCCTGTGTTATATTTCGAAAATGTTTAAAAATGTTCGTTAAACGCCTTAATTTCAGTTTTTAAGTTTCGGAATTTTTTTTATAAAAAAATAAATATAACCCCTCTTTTATATAATTACTAAAGAAAACTAAGGCCAAGCAATATGATCCCATTACGAAAAGGAACATGGACGAATAATGTACGTTCAATATAAATATTAAGAAGAGTAATTTTTTTTATTTTTATTTATCTTAAAAATTAACATTCTTTTCATTTTGCGTAGGAACAAATCCGGTTCGATGGGCTAATTGTTAAGTATGGACGTGACTGGGCAAAAATTGCAAGAGAACTTGGAAGGTCGGCTCCCGATTGTAGGAATCGGTAATTAAAATTTTTTTTTTCTCTAATTTAAATGCTTTCGACTAAGATGTTTACCAATTCTTTTTCTTTTCTTTTTTTTTGTTGTAATAGTTACAAGTCACTTAATGGACTGAATAGTAAGTAACATTACATTGATAATATAATTTATAGGCTAAATTTAACTGTCAAATTATTTTGTAGATTTTCATAGGTGTGGACTAAGCATTCGTACTCAACAACCGTAAGTTTTTTTTCCTTTTATTGTGGACCTGCGGTTTATTACCTTTTACTTTGACCTAATTGATCTTCCGATATCTTATTTCAGAGATCAAATTGACTCCTCTATTTCATCATTTATCCCGTGTAACGTCAAATATTCAATTAATTTTCTCTCGAATCGACATGAGAAGATGAAATTAAATTATATTTTACACGACTAGAATATTTATTTGAACCGTGTGTCACGAAGCATGATAAATCATGTGTGTGTGTGTGTATGTTTTTCTTTCATTTTATAGTAAATTTTTAGATATATTTATTTTTTAAGCAGATAAAATTTTAACCTAAATGTAAGATCAAATAATTAATTGTAATTTCAGTCATTAAACAAAAAAGAATTAGAAAATAAAATAATTTTTGAAACTCATGCGTGAAAAAATATAGAGACATATGATTTAGCGTCAGCCATTAAGGGGCTAATTCCATTTTAGTATATAACTTCAGGATCAACCAAACAAAATTTCAGTAAGAGTAATTTGGCGAATTTTGTTTTTATGAGAATACCCGTTTTTTATTTAATATGCAATGCAAAAGGCATACAATGTTCATTAACATTAACGCAGGGATAAAAATAAAATAAAAAAAAAAAATTGCACAAGGGAATTAAAAAAAACTCTTTGACGATCTGCTACTTACAGAGCCTTTAATAAATTTAAAAAATTTTAAAAATTTTTATTTCCTCGATAATTTCAATTTAACGTGTTTTTTTTCCATTTTTTCTTATTATTTTTTTTTCTTATTTATTTTATATAAATATGAATAAAATTGTTTATAACGAATCTGGATGTAGTAAAGTTTTATGAACTAGTGTGTGAATATAGATTTAAGTGGATGGTGTTTAATTGTCAAAAAATTAAAATGAATCATGACGCGAGAGATTACTTGTGACGTAATTTAATCTTTTTTTTTTAGATAATCAGACTATAAATGTACTAACTAAAATTAGTCCAATTGATTTATTCAATGAACGAATGGACACTAAAAAAGAAATCGAAAATATCTGTCGTCCTCCCTTCAGACAATTTGTGTTTCGTTGCGAAAAATTAACGCCTACATGAAATACGTATTTGTTTTTTCAATCCATTTGTACATATTGTTGATTGCTAAATATCGTATCTTAACAATTTGCACGATTGTTAAAATTTTTTTTTTTCCAACAAATTGCAAAGTTTGAATCTTAAAAAGATTGGATAGGGTTGGATGAACTATATCTAACATTCTCACAAATATTTATAAATATTTACCAACCTCACAAATAATTTCTCACCATGAAAAATCTACCTATCTATGTATAAATAAAATATCATAGAAATTTCTTTTTTCCTCAACTTGCAGCATGCTTGCAGCCATACAATTTGCTCCCACCAAAATAAATATTTGGTTTCTATTTATCGGCATATTTGCATAAACCATTTGCTTTAAACGTTTCGAACAGGGGAAAAATATTTAACAGGACTGCCGGAGGTAATACAAGATTTGTATGTATCAATAAACAATTCTTGTTTAATAGTTCAAAGCTTAGAATGTTTCAATCTGTACCAATTAGCTCAGACCAAGACGATTTATCATTTTGTTTCTTGTATTAAACCAACTTTGAGAAATTGCTTTCCTCCTTTCCTTGTTAGGCTTTTATTTACAATTATCTTTATTGTGTAAGACTTTTAAAGCCAAACTTCTTTATTTCAATATTTCAATATGTCGGCTTACCTTCATTCCGCCTAAATTATAACTAATTTGGTTAAATCTGGCCAAATTAATTGATCTGAATATTTGACCGGTTATAATTAACGTTATTAAAAATTTAAAAGAAATTTTTTGGTCCCAAATCATTTAGTATAGTTGCCTGGCAAAAGTCGAAACCCTACGGATTTTTGTTAATAAGTATATAATATAGTTTTGACTTTTGACGGGATTTTATTATGGTTTCGAGTTTCAACGGGTTTGCCAATAAGATTTTATTACAGTTTTGCCAATGAAACCCGAGAGTTTTGCCAGGCAACTGTCATTTAGATTATTTTTTTATTTTAAAAAAAAAAATAAATATATTATTTTTAATCCAATAGAAAACGTAAACTTTGTACGACTCTGAACTTAAAAACAAAAAAATTTGGTTGTTAGGTAATAAGCACGACCACTGATTTTAACATTCGTTGTCACACGTAGGTCGAACATCATTACAAACCAGCTCAATTCACAAAATAAACTTCTTATGTATATAAAACTGACAGAAGAACCAACCGACCGGAAAAGAACATCGTTATTGCTTACAAATTGTCGGTTAAAGATTTGGTATGCATTGGCCAATAAGAATACAATATTGATAATTATTTATTTTTAGTAAAATCACAAAGCATTATTATAATATTAATGTAAAAATTATTTATTTTTAAATTTTCATAAAAATGTTCAATAAGAAAATAATATCTTCAATTGTAAATTTTTTTAAATTTTTATTATGATGATATACTTGTTTATAAATAATAATACGTTAAAATTTTTAATTAATAATTATCATTTTTATTTATTTTTTATTCATATTTATATTATCCCTTCAATGGTTTACCTATAAATTTGTCTGCAATTTTATTTAATTAAAATATTTCTTAATATTTTTTTTAAATTAATTATTAAAAGTTTAATACTTTATATAAATTTATAGTGTAAAAATTAAAAAAAAAAGTAATTAACTAGTAATTATTTAAAAATAAATGTATGATTAAATTTTTAAACTTATATATCTTATTATCTACTGATTTCAAAAATAAAAAATGCTATTACTATATATATTTTAATTAAATAAATCCAATAAACTAAAATATATTTTTTTGTTATTATTAGAAATTAAGATATGTATTAAAAATAATTAATTTTAAAAATTTAAAAGTACTAATATTAGATATATCTTAATATAACAAATTAATAATCTTATCATTATTTTATCTATTGATAATCATTAGATAAACGTTTTGTAAATTATTCAAATGATAAAAATAAAATTTAGCAAATTTATATTAAAATCTTATTAAAAATTTAATAAACTCAGAAAAAGGTAAAATTATATCAAACCTTATAAAAATGATAATATTATATTACAACTTTAATAAAAATTTAGTAAAATTAAAGGTTTAGATGTTTTAATAAATTCAAAATAAGTTTAGATAAGCATCATTATAATAAATGTTAAAATATTATAATTATTATAAAATTTAATATAATAATAATTATAACATTTGTAAAAATTAAAAAAAGTATGGAATTAATAATAACAAATTTAAAACAGATTTAACAATTTATATTAATTTAAAAGTTTAATTATATTTAAATTTATTATTACTTTTTAATATTTTATAAGTATTTTAAATTTAATTTATATTATTTCTTAAACTAAAACATAAGAATTTAATTGTAATTTATATTATTTTTAAAACTAATAAATAACTTAATTAAATAAATAATTATGCTAAAATAATTTAAATTATTTAACTAATAAATTAAATAAAATATTAATTAAGATATAAATTTAATTAAAATTAAAATTACTATTTAAATAATTTTAATTATAATTTTATATAATATAAAATATAACTTTTATATATTTTTAAAAATAAATTTAAATATTATTTATTAATTAATTAGAAAATACTTAATATTTTATTATTATTAATATAATATTAATTTTTTTATATTTTAAATTAAAATATAAACTTAAATTATATTATAAATAGTTATTAGTAAATATATAATTTTATAAAAATTATTATAAAATTAAAATAAATTAAATAAAGATTTTATTATATTCAACTGTTTTTCAATAATAAATAATTAAATTTTTTTTTAAATATTTTATTTTTTAATATAAATTTTATATTACTGTTAGTATAAATACATTCTGTATTATAAATTAAAATAATAATATAAATAAATTTAAAAAGTAATATTTACATAAAATATAATATTGAATTATAAATATTAATAATTAGTATAAATCAGTCTAAATTTAGTTTTAAGATTAATCTTAAAGCTAAGTCTCAGAATTAATTTAAAAATTCAATTTATAGCATAAACTTAATTTAAAAAGATCAGTCTTTAAATCAAATCAAATAAACTAAATCTAATTTTATATCTGTTTACAATAATCATCTATAATTTCAATTATATTAAAACCAATTATGATTAAATAAATAAAAAAATATCTTTATATAATCACAACATAATATACTTTTTTATAAGCATATTTTTTTAAAAAAAATTTCTATAAAAATAAAAGTAATAGTTTGACTGTAATATTAATTTAGTTTTTTTATAAATGTATTTGTATATTTTTTCATTTTTTTTATTTCTGTATCAATATCATGAGTTTCTTATTCCTTATATTCTTCTTTATAATTCTTATACATAATAAAAATGATAATAATTGAATTTACCAGTATAAAAATTATATAATGATAATTAAATCATATGATACAAGAAATTGACTTAAATAATCTATCGTAGAAAACGAGTTTTTAATATTTTCTTAATAGATGATAAATCTCTTTTTTAATACATTTTGAGATTAAATCATCATTTTATATTTATTAGATACAAATACTAAAGTATCATATTATTCCGTAGTTTGGCCATAAACATATATTAAATTCTAAAACTCAAAGATAGAATATTTGTTAATTTAATATTCCAAGTTTTATATGTATTAGTTATTCCATAGGGATCAATGGATATCATTGATTTTCACGGCGCAGCTGTAAAAATATCAATGATATCCATGTGATCACCGTGAAATAACTTTTTTATCTCCTAGAGACTAACGCCTGTGATGAAAAATTTTAGTTTATTAATAGTTTATTTTATTTAGCTATGAAAAGTTTATTTTATTATAAAACATTT
>CAJVPQ010003506.1:0-11036 GCA_910591825.1 Funneliformis caledonium
TTAGAATGGATTCCTTATAATAAATTTGAAAATATTAAGTATTTTGATAAAGGAGGATTTAGTATTATATATAAAGCAATCTGGATTGATGGATTTATTATATCTTATGATTATGAAAAGAAAAAATGGATTAGAAAAGGTAGTATTAATGTAATTCTTAAAAGTTTAGATAAATCATCAAAACTCAATGATGAATTTTTAAATGAGGTATATATTAATAATTTTATTTAATTTTAATTAATTAGTTTTTAAATGATTTATTTTTCTTTTAGGGGAAACATCATTATAATTATTATAGTCAATTAAAAAAATATTCAGATAAAAATCTTATTCAATTATATGGATTTACTCAAGATTCAAATACTTTAAATTATATGATAATAATAGAATATGCAACAAAAAATAATTTAAGAAAAAATTTATCAAATATAGTTAAGGATAAATAGATTCTTAAATTATTATAATTAAATAACATTATTAGAGGACTTGAGAAAATGCATCAAAAAAATCTTATTCATTGTGATTTTTATCATAGTAATATTTTAAATATTAAAAGTAAGATTTTATCTATTAGTGATTTAAGATTATGTAAACCTATAGATTATTTTTAAATATCTAAAAAAAATGAAATTTATGGAGTTTTACCATTTGTAGCTCCTGAAGTTTTGAGAGGTCAACCTTATACTTTAGCTAGTGATATATATAGTTTTTCTATGATTATGTGGGAATTTATATCAGGAGTTCCTCCATTTAATAATGAAGTTTATAATTTTCAACTTAGTTTAGATATTTGTAAAGGTAAACGTCCTAAAATTATTAAAAATGCTCCACAATGTTATATAAATTTAATGAAAAAATGTTGGGATATAGATTCATTAAAAAGGCCAACTGCATTAATAATTAAAAAAATTATTGAAAATTGGATTGAAAATATTCAAAAAAAAGATTTTAATATAGAATTAAAAGATGATATTATAGAATTTTATAAAGCAGATAAAGCATTAAATCAAAAACAAAATAATAATTTAAATGATATAGAAGATCATTCACAAGTATTTTATACAAGTTGTTTACTTGATTTTACTGAAAGATTAAATAAAATTTTAGATTATGAAACTAAAAGTTTAGAAATTAGTCAAAGTATTGGTAATTATAATATTTATAAAATATATAAATTTAATAATTTCTTTAATTTAACATATATATTTTTAATTTAATAGAAGCTTTAAATATTACAAATGATGAAATAAGTAAGTAATTTAAATTAAATATTTAATTATATAATATATATAATTTTTAAGTAAAAAAAATGGCATGTTTTAATTATAAAATTACATAAATTATATTATTATTCGAAATGATTGTTAAAAATTTAATATCTTTTATTTATATAGACGATGAATTATACAATATTCCAATAATTCCTGGTATATAATTTTACTATACTGTTATTTTTTTTGGAAATTATAATGTTATATTTAATTAAGTTTTAATATATTAAATATATATATATGAATATAAAGGTAAATTAATAGTAGGAGAAATAGATGAAAATCAGACTATAACCTCATCAAATGCTCCAAAATTAGAAGAACGAACTAAAGAAATTGACAGATTAGAAAGAAAACTAAATGAAACATCCCATGTTACTGTCGATAGTAATCCATTCAATTGTATTCAGCTTAATGAGCCAACCGTTAATATTCGTAATGATAATGGATTAAATGTTTGCTATAGCTCAAACTTTATAGATGCTTCAGAGTTTATTACAATGAAAGCAACCATTTCACCTGGAATTTCTGCCACTTCGTATATCGAAATTGAGAAGTTGCAAGAATCACTTGATAACCGAAAGGAGGATATTGATGAAATACTAAAATCACATTCTGTGTATGCTATAGGAATTGACTTTCAAAATGACTCTATCAGACCATGTATTTCTTGCTGGGTTGCTAAACCGCTAGATACTTCGATCTTGGAAGACCTTGAAGCTATGTTTGATAATCAGTATGAAGCTATAAACCAAATATTGATTTTTGATCAAAGTGATATTAATCAGAATTTAAGTGAATCATCTAGTAGCAGGGATCACATTATTGAAGAATTTGGTGATAGCAATTCAACGAGAAATTCTCTTCCAAATGATAGAGAAAATTCAAAGAAAGAACAAGAACCAGTCAAAAAGGAAGAGAGTGATAATAATATTAATGACAATGGAAGCGATAATAATAATGGAAGCGGTAATGATGGTAATAATGGTAATAGAGGCGGCAATGGTAATGGAAGTGATAATAATGGCAGTGGTAATAGTAATGGTAGTAATAGTGGCAATGGTAGTGGTGGTGATGATGGCGATGGTGGTGGTGATGGTGATGGTAATGTAAATAATGATATAGTTGATTATCTTCTGACGCAATAGTCACTACTGAATATCCAGAAATTTATCAAAAATTTACTATCAATGTTCATCTCCGGGCTAAATATTCTCCTAAGAAGATTCGTCCTGAACTGACGTATGACATTAATGTATATGAAATCAAAATAGGAAATATGCTTAGTAATCAATTGCCATTGCCATTTTTGCAAAGGCGCGGCTGTCGTGGATATTTCCTTGATTTTGTTAAAGTTAGTGTTTCTCCAAAATCATGTATTTCTAATGATATGCATAATGCTTTGTTTACTTCCTTAGACACTGCATATCCAGAGTCGTTAAATCGATCTATTGAAATTTCAAATGGTCGTGAAACAAACTTTGAGGGACAAATTGGTGGAGAGTTTAGTGCAGTACCCAAATTCGTAGGTCATGCAAAAATTAGTGGAAAAAATGCTAAAAATACTAAATACACAGGGAATGTAATTATGTGGGTTGTCATACTACTGGGGATACTTGGTCACATAAATATGCTGCTAATATCCTTGACAAAAATGGTTCCCACAGAACAAGTTATAATCCTGGTCACCATTCCTCTAAGTGGAGTCCCAATAAAAATATGGGAGGATTTAGTATCAATATTACTCAAGTAGTACGCTTTGAGTTTCCCCCCCTAGGACCAAAATCATTAACAAGACCAAAATCAATAACATGCCCAGTTATTGCTCATAATCTCGAAATTTCTTTTGGCAACCTCAAAGACTTCGATGCTAAATTTGCTGAATTAGCAAGGTCCAATGGAGGACTCTATGCTATAGATAATAATATTAGTATTAGAAACCCACATAGTCAGGATTTAAAAGGGAAAAGCATAATCAACCGTTCATTTGAACCACCAAAAATCAATGAATTAAGAAAACATTGAAAATCCATTTTTCTAACTTAATATTATTACATTGGTTTGAAGTTGTACTATGACGTAACAACGAATTTAAATTGAATTGGAACCATTTTTTTTCTTAAATTATTTTAATTATTTTTAATTATATATATATATATTTCTATGAATTGTTCAACACTGATTATAGAGTATGTGTAAACTTTCTGTTAATCAAATAAAATCAGTTTGTAATTGAGCGATTTATTTATTCATAACAAAATATAAATATTTAAAGATAAAATACCGTATATTAATTCATAAAATTAAATTTTCTTCAACAAATTAGTACTTTCACAAGATTTTATTATAATTGTTGCGGACACAGTCATATCTATTAAAAGCGGTTAATTAAATGACAAAGTCGGAACAAAAATAATATTTGCACGAATAATACTTTTGAATATAAATTTCTTGAAAATAAACTTTTTGAACGAAGTTATTTTAACATTTAATATTTCCTCCAAATTTTTATTATCTTAAGACTAATAACAAAGGAAAGAATGATCAAAACAATCCAGCGTGTTTTAATTCATCGTATTAGAGTAGGACATCAAATTTTGATATTGAATCAATAAAGCTTCCTCCATTCTGTTAATAATAATGTTCCATATCGACCTAAAAAATAAGTGTACTTTATTGAAAACCGATTCATTTAATTTTTAACTTTTCGAAACTGAAGTAAAATGTTACATGTTGTCATCAAATCTAGATGCTCGTTTGTATGATGATTTTAAACTCATTCACGTCACGTATGTTGTCAGTAAAATCAAGGTCATGAGATATATTTAATCATATGGTCGTAATGTGATTTTTATTGGCAATACTTAAATGACAAGCCATATATAATTATATTTACAAAGAACCAAGATCGAAAAAATCAATAATTGAAAGAAAGATCAATTTTAACCTTACTTTAACCTCACGTTACTTCTTATATATTATTTTATTTATTTTTTTTTTAACAATATAATTAAACGAATATTATCAAATCCATAACATATTATGAAAAATACGACGTTTATCGTTTAATAACAAATAGGTTTATGTTCCGCAATAATCCAAATTTATTGCTGAATTTCTACAATAGTAATTCGAGTAAATGTCCACTTGACACTTGCCCTTGTTTAGGAGGTTATGAACTAGCTTACTCCCGCGCTCTGAGAAGAGCACTTTAGGTTGATAAGCCACTAACACCCAGGTTTATAACCAATCCTGATACAATATGGGAAACACCATAAGCCGCCGGATTTTGCAAGAGGATATTTTCCCATGGAACGCATTCACCTCGATATAGAAACTCGTTATCATACAGGACATTTAATTTATTGTACGTTATGGGAGTAAGGTTGGGGACGCATTTCGGTTCCTCTTTTGTTCTGCTTCGGCTCCTAATGTAAATTAAGACTAGGAGCGTCAAGTTTCAAATTTGGTAAATTGTTTGTAACTCATATAAATTCAGAATATGCTGAATTTAGAATCGGTTCCAGAACCGATTCTGAGTCGCTCTTTTAGAACCTTCCCATCCATATATGGGAGTCGTACCAAGAATAGCTGGCTAGGAAACCTCCCGACAAAACTCGTAAGAAGTTATAATTATTTAATTTTTGAACCTTTAAATTCTTCACGTGATTATATAACTCATCGCACCATTTACACAACTATGCGATTGTACTTATCCTTATTAAACTTTATTATACATTCGATTAATAAAAATTATATGCTAAAGATATGCCAAGTTAGAAGAAAATGTTTGTTTCGAAATTTCTAACATTTATAATTGAAAGTTTAAATAAAATTTATTATAAAATTATAAAAAAAATTTACTTGCACATTTTGTTAATTTTCGCATTGTCATCATTTTCTAATTAGTAATAAAATTCTTTTAACATTCCAGATAGAATATCCTGGCATGTAACATCCGGCTGCGCATAATTTAAAAATTCCTTCAAATTATGTATTTTAAATTTTGCTGTAGATAACATGTATTTGGTCTATATAAGGGGCATTCATATGATTGATTCCTAAAATATTGTTGGAAATTTATGCAATTATGAAATGATTTTATTTAACAAATATCCTTAATTCATAATATTGGTTTCTTAATGGTTTGGTTTAATTCATTTTTAAAATGGAAACGAAATTTAGTAAGTAAGTAATACTTATTGACCAATACTTTTTTTTTACTTTTTTAAAAATATGGGACATTTGTAATAGAAAGGGGGAAACAGCCGGAAAAAAATCAATTTTACTTTTATATGCCAAATATGATTTTTAGGTCAAAATATGTTCAGATTTAGCATTAACTCAATTTTATTTTGTCCAGCCGTTTCCCCCTTTTCTATTGCAAAGGTCCCATATTTCCAACCAAATAACGAGCACTTTTAAATACTAACTTACACTACAAGCAATGGTGGAGGATTTTTTTTATGATTATTTATAAAATATTAGCGAGAGCAAATCACTTCACTTTGCTACTATTAATTCTTCAAATTTATTGTAGAAAATGTTAGTAATTATTTTAACGGCATTAAGTTAAACTTATTTTAAACTTTCCAAGGTAAATTTTAAATAATATATTTTCCAAAAAGTATTTAATAAATTTGTTAATATATAGTGGTTGATATAAAGATTGTTACAACAGATTTTAGAATATTCCTGACGAAAAATCGTTCAAAATTTCGATGCAGCTGTCCCAAAAATTAAACTTAAGTGTTTTGGCCGTCTCTCGAGAAGAATTTGTCAAACTTAGAAAACTTTTATAAAGATTATCAACATTAACTCGATCTATTTTCAAATTTTATTGCGAGCTTTGTTCAGTTTCTAAAGTAGCAGATGTAAATGATTACATTTTGGACCTATAATTAAATACACATAAAGTTAAGTTGTAACAAGTATTGACATCAGATTACTGGGCTTTCCATGAGAAAACGTTAAACAATCAGTGCGAATTCTTTGCTAATAATAAATAGTTCTCAAAGATTTAGGAATGTCTTTGAAGCTTGTTTTCGAGAAGATGCTGCTGCTACAAGTGTAGAATATATAGCGCAAAAATTGATGCCAACGTTTTTGAAAGATATCTTATAATATGTAAACAGTCTAAGGAATGAGGAAAGCTCAAAAAGTACAGACAAATCTTTGCTTTGGAAAAATGTTACGAATGATAATGCTGAACGGTTTTAAATCCTAAAAATTTTTCGATTACCTTGTAAAAATCTTTCTAATGCAATAGTGATTGTTACATTTTATAAGAGCTCAGAAGATTTCATAGGTTCCTTAAAGATTACCAAACTTGATACTAAAAATTTGATTAATGGATCGATAATAATTCAGAAATTGAGTCAAGAGAATCGCTTATTCAGGTCAACAAATTTTTAATTCTTTTTATTGATTAAAGTTTTTGAAAGCGTTACTATGGATCAAGAAATTCTCTACTCTAGAAGAAAATATGCATCATGTATTAATAGCAACATGGAATTATAAAATATGTACACTAACTATTAAAACCGTATCGAAGTTACAGTTAAAAAATTAATAATACTGGGATTTTACTTTTACACATGACCAAACAAAGAGAAATGTTTAGTCGTATTAAAATATCATGATTTATAACCTGAATGAGTTTAAGTTTTACTTGGACGAGCTCTTTTAATCGAAAAACTACTAACAATGATAAATAAGCGGAAATGTTAAAATTATGGATGAATTTACTCAAGTGAATATTGCACAACACAAATAATCATTAATATAGTATCTGTTTTGATCCAAATACATTTGGTTATGGAAAAATTTACAGAAAACATGAAAGAATACCTTTAAATTTTAAAGAGAGAACTGGGAAATTGGTAAATAAATTTTTTATTTTTATTATTTTTATTACTTTATTTTATTTAAAAGTTAAATTTTATCAGAACAATTAGATAAAGTAAAATTACAAAAACGCAACACAATTGGTTTGTAACAACAAACCGCAACAAGAAATTTTCACGTAGACCCAAAGAGTATCTATCTTAATCTTCTTGGTGAGATCGATGACACTAATAAGGATTTTCAGAGAATCTCAAAACAGTTGCTGGAATAATTGGTGATACTCCAATTGTCACTAACTCAACCTCTACATATTTATTTCGTCTGCTAACGTAATAGCAATTCACGAAAATTTGGCAGTTGGACCAACCACTGCTCAAGATTTTATTTGAACATGTAATGTCGGAATCATTGTAAAGGGTACTGTTCGTTGCCGTTTGTTATGACAAAATACGAGTTCTGATTAATATCATGTCACTATTTGCTAATCATGGGAATCATGGCAACTTTTATATTCTTCATTAAACGAAGTTTTTTGCTTCAAATAATACAAATAATAGTAGAAGCGAGAATCTATAAAGATTATATTTGGCGTTTATTTGTAAGAAACTGGAATGCATCTTAGATATTCATGCAATTAACGGTTTAAACACTAATCCAATAGAAAAATTTATATGTTACATCCGATTTATCAGGACAAGACTAAACTGAATGGATTAAAAGAAATTCCACGTAGCTTTTTAATAAGCGATGATAAGGTCGTACATCAATTTAAAGAATTAAACTTCGATCTATCGTAAGCATATCGATATAATGTCTATGTGTTTTATTTGAGCTATAATCTTTGGGTATAATTTCTATTGATATAAATATAGGTAAGAACACCAACACATCTATTTATCGAATTAGCCTCATTACTGATCTGAAATTACTTAATTCTCTTCTGATAACCGGATATCTCACTTAACTTGGAATATAAAAATTTGAGAAAATAATAGTCCAATTCAGATTACTTGTCCCGAATACGCTTTATCTGGTGATAATTTCATAAAGATGTCTTTACTCCTTTTAAGCAAATATTCCAGTCATAATTAGAGGTGAAGCAAGATGTGGTAAGATATACAAAATCATTCTTTTTTACAATAATATTTTTAATTTTCTTTATTTATTTTTTTTAGAAAATTTTAGTTGAAATTGTTGAAGTTCAATTTAAAGTATTAATCTCTATGCTGGAATTAGTGAAGAAATCATTATGATGTTTATGAATGATGCTTTGAAAAAGCGTAAATTTTGGTCATTCCTTGATGAAATCAACACATTAAATCATATGCGTTTGCTTGCAGATTTAATATCCGTCCCATTCAAATGCTAAATGTCAATCTTATACATCCCAATATTAGCTTATTCTCTGCCTATACGCATACAATATTTGTACAAAAACACCAATGCGAAGCTAGTTAACAAAGAAGTCATGTGTTGAACCTCTTCCTGATCAAATTTTGGACATGGTATTATAAATGATTAATATAAGTATCTTCAAATTATGGTTGAAAAAGAATTAACAATCTGGCTCATCCAGTATTTTCCGAGCTCTTATGATTCTCAGAAATTCATTTGCACCGGACGAGGAACCTTAAATAAAACGCAAATTATTTTATAAATCTCATGACAATCACTAGGCTTTTAGAAGGGTCCACCAGCTGGAAATCCGCCACTTATATTTATCATTTAGCCTTCATAGAGCATATGTGAGGGAGCATATGTTTTCTTAGTTATTCTTGAAGAGCAGGAAGACTATATTAATAGAATTCAATGTCCACCTAATATAGAAAAATTATGCAGATTGGTTATAATAGAAAATGTTTATGATTGTATGCATTTTAACAAGGCATCCCTTATTTTAAAGGTCTTCTTTATTATCATGATATAATATGCCAAACATTGAAAATTTAAAAGAAAAACACCTTTCAGATCATCGAAGTTCTCAGGTTTGTAATGAAATTTTTTTTTGAACTTCTAACTTTTCTTTTCATACTTTCAATTCGTCTATAAGCCCGAATTTTCGTGAAATGATCGTTACTTTAGATCCTTACCACAAGTTTATTCCACATCAGGCTCTCCGTCTTCAACTTCTGTAATATGATCAATATTTTTGATAAATATAATCCTTACAACTGCATAATTGTAGAAATTACAGTTAAATTATTCTGAAGAATTACGTTGATTATTATGATTCGGTGCTTCGAATTGGAAGCTTGTTCATTCACCTCTTCTTATTTATGTTTCCTTTACTTCCTCCTTTACTCTTCGATTTCTCCACTTTCTTCAAGGTCTAGTTCTTCCTTTAGATATGAGGTATAACATTAAACTATACAGGATTTCCTTTCCATCCAAAATCTAACCAATTAAAATTTTCCTAAGATTTTAAAAATCAATAACTTCCAACAATATCACTATATGAGTCGGCTTCTACAATTAAAAAATTAATAGAAATAGTGACTCCTTGAATAGTTAAGGGGAAATCAGAAAATTCACCTTAGGTCTTTTCCGTTCATATCATTTATTAATCATCATGTAGTAGATAGGCGTTCTATAGGGATATTTAAATCATTTAATAGTTGACACGAAACAATGCTTCCTGCAGCACTACTATCAAGTATTAATGGTACTTCTACTCCGTTAACACTAGCATCAGAATATAAAAGACTTAGAGGATCATGATGTAAATTGGTCTATAATAATAGCACTACGAACCAAAGATTCCAAATTCTTGACCAAGTTCACCCGAATTTATGGAAGATAACTATTAAATATTCATACGAAATATTTGCTTTTATTAGGTTGAAAATATCTGTAATCAATTCCAAATTACTTTATCTGCTTTGAAGTCAAGACTTTGAACTTAGTTCAGTTTTCCAGATGGCAGTAGTGCAAAGAATCTATTAGAATTCCAGATTCTTGTTCCTCAATCTATATTGTAATAAAAAACTTCTCATAGCTATAAAGAAATGCTGCTGAATTTAGTATTTGGCTATGATTAATCTTTAGAACGCGAATGAAATAAATATAAAATACTATGTTTACTTGACCCTTTATTTTTAATAAGCAAATAATTCTGCCGTAGCGTACGTTATATTATTATCAACTGGGTCATATTTATTGGCATTTAAAATAGTACAAGTTAAATTCAAAAAATGTTATTTAGTTTTATTTCCAAATTTATTTCGACTGAAAGGATCTAGCAATACTAAGGGGCAGGATTTATTAAACTCTACCGTTGCGCTTTATGCAATCCAATAATTATTAAATTTTACTTTGAGCACAAATAAAATTTATCTTCTTCTAATTTTTTAATCAAAATTTATAAAAAATGAAGACATCAAATATACTTTATTTTAATTCAATTTTTTTTTAAAAAAAAAATAATTAATTACTTACAAAAAGACATTTTTATTAATCATACAAATGTTAAAATTTATATCAAATTTACTACTTTATATAATCGAATTCAACCGACCCACCATTTTAACCGATCACTCTACTCATAAATCGGACCGTTCTTTTCAAATTCTTTTTAAAGTTCAAACGAAAATAATAAATTATTTTAGTATTTCTACTAAGTAAAGAGAGATAACTTTTATTTTAATTTTTTTTCGATGTGGTACTGTTGTTTGTTTTATTAAATTATACAATTGGGCGAAGGTCAATAGAAAAAAAATAGAAAAAAGGAAATCAATAAATTTTGAGTAATTAAGCTAGTTTTGTTCACATGACATAATCGGCAGAGTGAACCAATAAAAAAATTTTTGACTAAAAAGTGGATTTCCGCTTCCCAAATATGTAAAAACAAAAAAACAAAAACTACGACTATCACCTGTGGCTTTATTTTCAAACCCGTTTGGATCAACCAATCGAACTTCT
>CAJVPQ010003507.1:0-11034 GCA_910591825.1 Funneliformis caledonium
AATCTGTCTGACAATGAAAATCCGTTGTATTGTAAAATTCGTTATATCAAAATTCGTTGTAAAAAGAGTTGACTGTACTTCTGTATAATCTAAAAAATCTATAAGTAGAAAGTAAAATCGGTGGGTGAGAGGAAGGGAAAATAAGTTTTTTTGTTCTTTTTTCAAATTTTTATTTTTACAATATCATCTATGAATTAATAAAAGTTGCATCATTTTTACTTAATAACATTTTTAATGTTTTTTTATAGTAAAATTTGACATTTTTTAACAGTTTTATACTTTCAAAATTTGAATATTATATATTATATGTAATTTTGTTTGCTCTACAACTTTACTTAATTACACTTAATTATAAAAAGTAGTTTTTAAATACTGATTTTAAGTATAATATAAAGAAACTGCTAAATAGAGTATGAAAGTTTATTGTAAACCTTAACTATTTGTTGTATACTTTTAAAATTTGAATATTATATATAATTTTGTTTATCACTTCATCATAAAAAGTAGTTTTTGAATGCTGATTTTGAGTTTAATATAAAGAAACTACAAATTTTACTTAATATATATAAGTCACAAAACAGTTTGTTTAGCAGAATCAAATTTTTTTAAGTCATAATGAGAGTTTTCTTAGTAGAGTTGAAAATAGTTTGCTTATTGATTATAGTAAATTTGAAATTTTTATCTGACCTATACATAGATTATTTGGGATCCTGATACACCACTTTTAATAGCTATTTTATGACAAAAATTAGAAAAATGTAATTATCAACTTTCAAAATAGCAGTTACTTTGAATATTGTATACTTGAATTATTATTATAGTAATAATAAATATCAGAACATTTTACATAAATCATTTATAAATGTTATCTTTTAAAGTTATTATTTAAGAAAACGTTTAGGAAATTTATAAGGTAAATATGATATTATAAGTAGATCTGAAGTTTTTTTGAATAAATCCTATTATTATTTACATCATATTACAAGATATATATAAGTATCATATCATAAAATTATCTGTTCATTTGAATATGATCTTTTAATCATTATATTTAGAACAATTATTATATTTCGTAATGGTGATACTAATAAGGTTATAGTGAAATTATACTCAATTCTATTTTATTATAGAACTCAGCAATTAAATTACCTTTTTCAAAAGAAAGAAAACAAATAGATGCAGATGCTTAGTAAGATATTTTAAGATTATCTGTAATTTTAATTTTATGGTTGATCAAGTGTTGAAATTTTTAAAGATATTTTTGATAGGTTTTGTATATCTATTAGTAACTAATATAGACCTGTAGATATTCATATGAATAGAACTTATTACCATAAATATCAGATTGAGTAGATTCTAAGATTAAATTCAAGAAAAGATATGTTAAATTGCATGATTGATATCAAAAAGTATTGAAATTCTAAAACATACTAGTAAAGTGAAGCTTTATAAATTAGTAAAATAAAATAAAACTAATATATCTTTTGCATGCAATCTAATAGTTAGTAAATATAATCATAATTTATATTATACTTTTCTATATCATTATAAACTTTAATTGATTGAAAGAATTTGGATAGTTACAAAAGAAGAGATTGCTAGAACTAGTTTACATCTTAATCTTCTTGCTATTAAAAATAAATTATTATTTGCATTTAAAAAGAAGGTTACCTCTAAAACTATCATTAGATTTTGGAGAAAAACTCTTATTAAAGTAAAGGAATATAGAGATTTAAATGATAATATAATTTTACTTGAAAGTGATAATGAAGATTTTATAAATAAAGAAATTGATACTTAGTAAAATTTTTTATTGAAATATAATATTTTAACAAAAATTATATTGAAATATATTTTAAATCTAAGATGATAAATTATAATTTTTAAATGTGATTATTAATAAATAAAAATTTTTTTAATTATTAATATATTAGTATATTTACATTTTTGTATCAGATAATATATATTTTAATTGATTATATAAATAATAAATTGTAAATATGTAATTAATTACAAATATTATAAATATATATAAGATAGGTAGAACTTGACAAATTGATGAAAATGCAATATTAGAATTTTGATCAAAAGAAATACTATTAAGAATATATATAAAATATTTTAATTTTAATTAAAAGAATATAATTCATTTACAAAATAATTGTGAAGATTTAAATAAAATGAAATTTACCATCAGCATTATTTATTTTATTATAAAATTTTTTATTTTTTAGTTGTAAAATTAGATATAAAGATTATTCTTAGGATAAATAGAAAAAAAATATTTAAATCTCATATATTTAGTATATAAATACAGATATTTTTAAACGAATTTTTGATAATATTTTAATAATATGATATATTATTATAATTATTATAAATTTATAAATAATTTGTATAAAATATTAATAATATATTTAAAAATTTAAAATTATTAACTTAATAACTTATTTAATATAAATAATATAATTAATATTATACATTTAAAATTAAATTAAATATCTAAGAAATTGGAGAAAAATTAAAAATAGCAAAAAGTCAGAAATATAATTATCAACTTTTCTTTATACATATTATACAAGTTTTCAAAAATTTATAACAAATTTTTTGATAAGATTATTGGTAAAATTTTAAAAAAAAAATTAGCAATTTTGAATTTTAAAAAATGTAATAAATTTTAAATAAAAATTATACATCATCGCAGTTATTTCTAACTAAATGTTTTATATACTTCAGTTCTACAACCTTAACTAATGTCTCTGTTTAAGGTTAGTGATCAGATGATCTTTGCTTGACAAGGTTTTCCGAGGGTTTTCTTCTAAAAAAAAAGATTATTGGTAAAAAAGCTCCTTTGTTAATTTTGTTACATTCAAAATTGGAAAAGAAGCCAGAATGCTCTTCTTAAATCTTAATAATAATGCACGATTGATTAATGGTAGTAATCTAAAGATGACACGAAATTTGTCCTCAAAAAACGGCTTTGATTCCTAAATTAGTATTTTAGTTATCATTGGCAATTTGATTTTAAGTTCAAAATTAGTTAGTACATATTGTCTTTCGTAAATCTTTACTTTTACAAGTTTCTTTTTGATTGGGGGGTTATCAAAGATTAAATACATAAATTTAATTTATGTTTATGATGAAAATTTAAACCAACATTTTTAAATTAATATAAAAGTGTATATATCTTTCAAAGTATTTTCTCACGGAAATTTTTACAAATAAATAAATTTTCTTCTTTTCCATTATATTAGATTAATCGATTTACTTCTTTTTTTTTTTTAAAGAAAAAAAAGGAAAAACAAAAAACTTTCGAAAAAGAACCATTATGTTTATGTAATTTTTTTATTAAAATATTTAAAAATAATTCTTTTAACCAAAAGTAAAATTAAAGCTTTAAAACTTACGTAATCTTAATAAGATAAGAAAAAAAAATATGAATTATACAACAGATGAAAAACTTTCTTTACATCATCATAAAAATCGTGAAAATCACGAGTTTGATCTCGTAAGTACGTTTATATTCTTTCAAATCCAAGTTACCGTTCGTGGCTAAGTAGTTCGATAAATTTGGATATCCCATACCAAAATTAAATTTATAGTAGCGATAAAAGTTCAAAAGGAGCCCATTGATTCGATAAATTTGTTAAGAGGCTGTGTAAAAGTACTTTGTGATGGCTTATTCCCTTGTGAATTTGCGTTATTTTTTTAAAAATTCTCAGCTTTTTCAAATGAAAAAAAAAAAAAAAAATTTTTTTTTTTATTATTCTTCCCAAACTAACAATTGCTCTCTGAACTTTTTCTTCTCGACTTTTCAAATCGCAAAGATGTATACACCAGATACGACTCTTCAGTCACATTTAACTTCCATATCAAAACCTCAGTCAATAGGAAGAATAGGAACCATCAAGTTATTGATTTTAGCAATAGTATTTCCAATCATGATCCTTACCATTGTAAATCCCATGTGGGTTTGCATTTTCATGAAAACACCTCATTTACATGAACCGATCACCACCACCAATGGAAATGTTAAAGTTCATGATCATACCAATCCTAAAGCGAATCCACATACTAATACACATACTAATACACAATTTAAAGGTGGGATTAAAATAACGAAAGAAACGTTGGATATAATTGTCGCATCAAAAGATGGTCGTCATTTACAAGAATTAGAGACTTCTGTCACTATAATTGAAAACATTACCCCCAACACCAATAAACAACCCCATCAACATAATCATGAATCGATCATGAATCGAATTCGAGAAGGGGTATTTAAGAATCGTAACAGTTGCGCTTACTTTGCTTTAACGATCTTATTATTAAGTGCTATTATCATCGGTGGGGTTATCTTTTATTTTAGAGATGTTAGTAAGGTGCGGTATACTTGGAGAATTTACTCGATTCCTTATTCGAAATCTTTTTCATTATGATAAACTAATTCGTTAATCTTTAGATGTATAATGACGAAAATCAACACTTACCAAATGACGAGTATTATGTAAGGATCGATGACTGTGAAGAAGATGATGATAATAAGACCACCGTAGAAGAATCATCAACCTATGACGAAAAGAATGTCACGGAAGACAATACAACCACGGAGCAGGTAACGAATTTTTACTTGACATGTTTTGACTTGTTTCTTTTCATTTTAACTTATTTTTCTTAATTTATTTGTCAGGATCATAATCTTACTCAAGTTTCATTTAATGATGCTCATTTTGGCCCTACTTCCACTCTCGAACCACCGCTTTATTCTTCCAATACAAATCATGAATTAATCTCTGCAGCTTCATTGAATCCTCTAACAGTAAATATTCAACAATCGGTTGACGAAAATAAATTGTAAAAAAAAAAAAACTTAGAAGTCTAAAATTAAATATTACTCTATTTTTTTTTTTTTTTTTTTTTTTTTAAAAAAAAATTAAAATCAAATAAAATAAATCAAATAATTTAATTATATTGAACTGAAAATATAACCCGAATTTAACATTTATTATACAAAATTGTTCACATAAACAGGAATTGCCTTATTGAATATATTTAGAACTGTATATTAACGTTCAAGTAAATCACGTTTTGGGTCATAATTAAATCTCATTCAAGGCACTTAATATTAATCCATAAAGATTATCATGTGAAATGCAACCCTTTAAAGAATTATGGTTTAGGTTTTAATATAAAAGAATCCTATTTTAGAATCTTATGCAACAATTCCTCCTCCTCTTGCATTCAACAATTCTTTAGAAAATAATAGAGAAATGGCTTCAGGAAGCCCTTTATCTATCGAAACATATCTTCAAAATTGGGAAAAAGTTTGTTCAAACTTTTATACGAATGATGATAAACTTGCAGGCACAATCGTTGGACTTGTAGAATTTGCTTCTCATTCTAACGGGGAAGTAACCTTAAATTTTTCCAACGTTGACAAAACTATGGTGGAAAATGAAAAAGATTTAGAACAACTTTTTAATAAGATTGGATTTAACAACGGTGTAATGTTATTTCCAAAAGAGTTCGATAAATATCTTGAAACAAAACGTAAAATACGATCAGAATTCCATCGTAAGAAAGCCATAGAACTTCATGAAGAATTAAACGGTTTATTAAATTCTAAACCGGCACAATATACATCTTTACATCGTCATTCGGAATTATCGACTTTTGTTAAGCAATATAAAAGTTCGATAGGTGCAAAACCTTTCATTAAATCGTTATTACGTATGTTTCAATTACAATTAAGACAATCAACTTTAATAAGCTGGACCTTTTTGGATGATATATTTACTCAAAATGGTCCCGATTTTATGAGAGCTAGCGTTAATTTATTAGTTAACGTTTTGGGTTTCACTCATACGATTCAGCAAGCTGATGAAAGTGGTCAAGGAGATAATTTGAGAACTTGGTATATGAACAGTTCATTAAGTGATACCAATATTAAATCTTTAATTGGAACCTTTCCAAAAGAAAATTCTTTTGGTAATGTAGGTGCAACTGGTTCCATAGAATTATCTTCACAACAAAGACCTATCGAAATGACTTCTTCTAGAGGAAATATTATTAGCAGGTTATGTTATTTACCTATAAACATTCTTTTGTTCTGGTGGGGTCTTGCAAGAATGTGGTTAGATTTTTGTTTTGGAATCATCGGATTTAAAAAGAACAAACCGGAGGATTCTTCTGAGTTGCGTGTCTAAGATATCTTTAGAAAATTTATTCGATAATTTATTAAAATGCTGGAAATTTTACTTAATTTAATAGTTTAGTTGAATCAATAATATTTGCGAAAATCGTTTATTTCTTTTCTAAATAAAATTACGATTTATTTATTTTCAAAATATTGAAGCATCCCAATTTTAAAATACCAAAAATTGCTTTATTCAATTGCTATTTGTAAAAAAGCTGACGAGGAGATATTCACAAAAAAAAAAAAAAAAAGATCTGTCGAAATGATCCTTCTAAATGAAATATCATTAGCAGGTGATTTTATTTATCTATAAAGATTCTTTTGGTTTTAGAATGAAATGATTAGATTAAAAAAGAAAACCGATTTAAAATTATGATTTGTAATATTTGTAATTCAATTTTTATGATCTACAAACAAATCTGCGCGCAAAAAAAAAAAAAAAAAAAAAAAAATTTTAAAATCTCGGTGGGGAAGATCTATTCGCGATAATTCAAATCGCTTGTCCTTTTTGCTCTTTTTTTATAAAATTTATCACTTAAATTTATTCCCTTTGAGATTACGATTATTTGTTATACAAAATGTTGAAGAATTTAAGACTTATCAAACCCGTACGATTTTTTTTTTCCATCTTGATAAAATCCTCTTAAAAAATGTTGACTCATCTTTATCTCTGTTTCTTTTTATTTTACATGATAGATTGCTTGCTTACAATATCGTTCATTTAGCATTGTTCCATCACGTTGGGTAAGATAAATGTGCGCACAGCTACATTTCTTTTCATATCACGTGAGCGTGTACTTATTATACTTTATTATTTATTATATAAAAACACAAAAATATTATTAAATATTATTTATTATCTTTTTTATTGACATGACTTCACAGCAAAAACTGAGAATTGAACGAGACACGTTTGGTGACATTGAGGTTCCTGCGGACCGTTACTGGGGTGCGCAAACTCAAAGGTATGATTCCTATTATTTTTAACGAACATGTTTTGACTACAGTATAAAAAAATAAATAACCTTTAATGGAGTAGTACACTTGTCATTTAATTTTCATTGTAATTATATTATTTAATTATAGGTCTCTCAAAAATTTTGACATTGGAGGCCCAACCGAACGCATGCCTGAACCTTTGATAAAGGCATTCGGTATAATAAAGCAAGCTGCTGCTACTGTGAATATGACCTATGGTCTTGACCCAAAAATAGGTAACACTATCATCCAGGCTGCAGAGGAGGTATATCAATTTTAATTGTTTATCTATTCCGGAAGGTCTTTTTAAACTATTAATCTTTTCATGAAATTGTAGGTGAGCAAGGGAAAACTTTTAGATCATTTTCCTTTGGTAGTGTGGCAGACAGGTTCTGGAACACAAACCAACATGAACGCAAATGAGGTAATTACAAACGTGTCAATTTATTTTTTTGCGATGAAAAAAATTCCTTTCAAATCATCTTTTTGATTTTGCGATACAAAATTTTTTAGGTCATTGCAAATAGAGCCATCGAAATATTAGGTGGTCAACTTGGAAGCAAAAATCCGGTTCACCCCAATGATCACGTGAATATGAGTCAGTCCTCAAATGACACGTTAGTATTCATTCAATACATCCATTATATTTGTATATCTTTTAATAAAAAAATATCACTATATAAATATTACGGACTTTTAATTATAATTGGTATAGTTTTCCTACAGCCATGCATGTGTCCGCAGCTATCGAAATTAACGAGCGACTTATTCCCGGATTGACCCTGTTGCGTGACGCGATTGCGGAAAAATCAAAAGAATTTGAAAAAATAATTAAAATAGGAAGAACTCATTTGCAAGTATGTTTTATGTTTTATTGACGTGTTTCATTAATAATTACACGGTCGCGTATGATAATTATACTTTTGCCAAGGAGTAATTTGCAACAGCAAAAGTTTAATTATCTGAACCGGATAGTTATACCGTAACTTCACGGGGAATCGCCGATAGTCTTCCCAGTTACTATGAATAATGCATTTGATTGGTGGATTTTGCCACGTTGTAAAACATCCAATCATGATTACTTACCGTGAACTGTGGAAGTAATCTCTGAAGTTACTATAAATTAACTTATACTAATAATAAAATAAAATAAAATAATTGATAGGATGCTACACCGCTTACTCTTGGCAATGAATTCTCTGGATACGCACAACAATTGACATTTGGTATTGAGCGTGTTAAAACAACTTTACCAAGAATATATTACTTAGCACAAGGTGGTACGGCCGTTGGAACCGTAAGCAATCGATTAGATTTTACTTAATCGCTTCCTTGTCAAACACATATGTTAACATTCATTTTTAAAATCTCCTTAGGGATTGAATACCCGTAAAGGATTTGACGTAAATATTTCTAATGAAATTGCGAAGATAACCGGATTACCATTCCAGACAGCGCCTAACAAGGTCAGCTTGTAATTGATTTTGCGATGATCTTTTAAATTTTCTGTGTTTGCACGTTAGTTAAATACTTTTAGCAATAATATTAATAGTTCGAGGCGTTGGCAGCTCATGATGCTATAGTGGAAGTCAGTGGAGCTCTCAATACTGTAGCCGTCTCTTTTATGAAAATAGCAAATGACATACGTCTTCTTGGTAAGGCTTTTAAATATTGGTTTATTACGTTATGGAAATGACCTGGACTTAACCATAATAATATTTTAGGTTCTGGACCTCGTTGTGGATTCGGTGAACTTTCACTTCCCGAAAACGAACCTGGATCTTCAATTATGCCCGGTAAGGTTAACCCAACCCAAAGTGAAGCTATGACAATGGTTGCTGCACAAGTAATGGGTAATCATACTGCCATATCTATATCTGGTTCCAATGGACATTTCGAAGTGAGATTTATACATCGTATTTTAATTTCCAGTCGTATATACCTTCTTTTTAAAGGTTTTTAACGATAAATATTAAATGTTTTATTATTAGTTAAACGTATTTAAACCTGTTATGATTAAAAATCTACTTCATTCGATCCGTATTTTGGGCGATGCAAGTGTGTCCTTTACAAAGAATTGTGTTGTCGGGATCAAGGCTAATGAAGAAAAGGTCATTACTCTCTCTTCACTCTTATCAATCATATGTTTTAAATTTTAATAATGTTTGAAATGTTTTTAGATTAATACGATTATGCAACAAAGCCTTATGCTTGTTACTGCTTTGAATCCACATATTGGTAATTATTTTTGAAATCAAATACTCATTAAGATGAATTGAATTAATGTTATGGTAATATTTATATTTTAGGATATGATAACGCAGCTGCTGTAGCGAAGAAAGCACATAAAGAAAATTCGACGGTAAATTCTAATTATCATATTATATTTATTTTATATTTAATTTGCTAATATATATATATATATATTATAACTTTAATCAAAAAGTTGAAAGAGTCCGCGATCAAATTAGGACTTCTCACTTCCGAGCAGTTTGTTGAATATGTTAAGCCAGAACAAATGCTCGGTAAATGTTTATTTAATTAATATTTTGTTATTGTTTTTAAAGTTTTTTTTTTTCTAATCAATTTTTAATTATTTATGTAGGACCAAAGTAATTTATTAATATAAGTCCATCAAAAAATATTCAACAATTTGATATCACTAAATGTATAAAATACCGTTTAATGTAATAGGGGATTTTATAAATTAACACTAACAGTTACTATAAAATTATAAGATTATCCTAATAAAATTGAAATCGAAAAAAAATAAATCGTGCCAAAATATATTGTACATCTGTATTTAACGTAAAATTTATTTCAGTTTCTTTAGAAATTGAATTTGTTAACTGATAAATCTTATCCATGATGCTTTTCATACTTTATATTTTAACAGATCAGAATTAAAAATACACACTCTTAAGAATAAATTAATAAAGTTCTTGAATTCAATATTTGGAAATCATAATTATAGTTAAAGGTATTTAACTTGGTTATAAAGTTCGTAAAAAATTATAAAAGATTAAGTATTTCCAATAAAAAGTTTTGTAAAGATGACGTATAAGAGTTATATATTACATGATATTTCCGTGTAATGTTAGAAACTTTTCTTTTTTTAAATTGAAATCATTTTGTATTTTATTAATAAAATGATATTAAATATTCTGTAATTTAAAATAATAAAATTTCCTGTAATAAATTTTGATTATAATAAAAATAAATAAAAAATCTTAAATTATTTATTTATATATAAAAAAAATGGTTTGACTTCTCCTTAATACAAAAATGATTAAATATAGCTAAATAAGATATTAAATTACAAAAGTATTATAAGGTTTAACGGAATAATTTATTAAGTAAAAAATATTTTTTATTTAAATATTCATTAATTTATGTTAAAATAATATATTTTTTTTAATATTGATTTAATTTTTTTTTTTTTAGTACTCATCTTTGATATTATTATCTTATTAAAAATTTTCATTTATTTTAATCTATAAAGAAATTTTTTTTACATAAAATTCAATTTATTTTTCAGAAAAATAAAGATAAACTTATTTTTTTTTTTTTTATATAAAACAAAACTTTATATTAATATTTTAAAAGATTTTAAAATTAATTTTATTTAAAATTATATAATTTAAAATATTAAAATTTTATTAATATATTTATAATTTTAATTTATAATTTATAATTAACAATAATATTATATTTAAAAGATTTTAATATTTATTATTAAATAAAATATTTTTTATAATTCAATAGATACTTTTATAATTAATTATCTGAAGCAAAAGTGAAAGATGTTTATATTTTATATAAAAGGTTGAAATGTTAGTTGATCAATATAGATATTATAT
>CAJVPQ010003508.1:0-11033 GCA_910591825.1 Funneliformis caledonium
CAAAAAGAAAATATATATATATATAATAAAAAATTTTTACTTAATTCATATTCATTTACTTACTTATTTTACTTTTCCTTTCTCTTTTCCTTCTTCTTTTTTCTCTTTTTCCTTCCTCTTTTATCTCTTACTTTTTTTTATTCTCTTTTTTTATTTTAATAAATAAACATGTCTGATTATTTAATGAAAAGTGATGAAGAAACTATTTTTGAAACTTATAAAAGCAGTATAATCAATACTTGATATAATGAAGTAAGCATTTAGGCCAATCAGACCTTTATTATAAGAAAATTTGTTAACAAGATATTATATAATTTGTATAACATAAAATAAAAATACTATTTTGTGATTATCTCGGCATCTAGTAATTAGAATTTTATGAATTTAGTATTATTAGAATCATCTCATTGAAAGGATTCGAATGGTATATATTTTATATCTGTAATATTAATACTAACAGAGTTATTTTGTATTAATATTTAAAGTTATTTTGATCGATCATAGCATACAATGATTAGATTTTATGATTTTAGTGTTATTAATATTGATGGACATATTTATACTGAATATTTAAAGATATTTTGATCGATCTAAAAGCATCCAGTAATTAGATATTTATGATATTAATATCATTAGATTTGTCTCTTTGAGAGGATTCGAATGGTATATATTTTATGTCTGTAGTATTAATATTGACTGAGTTATTACAGTTTGAAATTAAATCATTTTTATAATATAATTAACTGATTAACCAATAAAAATTGAGTTATAAAATTACATGCTTTGTTGTAGTAAAAAAAAATCATTATATCAAGAGTTATTTTCATATATATTGTTTAAGAACTTAATTTCACACAAGGTTATAGCAAATATAATTAGTAAAATTTGCTATATCAAAATTTTTTTCATATGTTAAAATCCATTTCACACTTATATCAAATAATTTGCTATATCAAAATTCGTTATATCAAGTGTTAACTATATATATAAAGAAGAAATTAAAATTAATGATGAAATAAATATTGTTGATGAAGAAATTAATAATAAAGAAAATGAAGAAATAATTAATCCACTTTTATCCCACTTTTATGAAAAATCATTAAAAGCTGATGTATAGAATTATGTAAATAAAACAACAAGAAAATGTCCAAATTGTGCTAAAATTTTTGGTAATAAAACAGGAACCAATTTCTATTCAAGTACATTTGAAAAGTCATGAATTGTTATTTGAGAAAGAAAAGCAAATAACATTAGATAATTATGTTAAATGACATTCACAAGAGATTTAAGTCAAAAAAACACAAACAGTTATTGAATGGGTAATTTTAGATATGTAAGCATTTAAAGTAGTAGAAGGTGAAGCATTTAATAAAATGAGTATCAATACTTGATTCTCATTATCAAATACCAAGTAAAGGAACAGTTAAAAATTTTATAATGAAGCAATTTGAAAAAAAGAGAGTTAGTTACAAATTTTATTAAAAATTTTCCAGGAAAAGTAGCATTAACTGCAGACATTTGGTCATCTTTAAAATTTGAAGGTTTTTTGGGTATTACAATACATTTTATCGACGAAAATTGGATTTTAAAACATTTTACTTTAGATATATTTAGATTCAAAGGTCAACATTCAGGTGATGAAATTGCTGATAAAATTTATAATATACTTGTAGAATTTGGATTAGAAACTAAAACTTTAGGAATAACAACTTATAATGGTGGTAATATGATTCGCAGTACAAAAATTTTAAAATCAAAAATATCAAATAATTTTATTCATGTTAGATGTGTAGCTCATGTCCTTAATATTGTTGTAAATGCTGGGTTAGAAACTGCATTAACTCATATTAAAAATTTAAGAAAATTAATAAAAACATTTCGAAAATAGAAAATTTTGCAAAGTTAGATAATAAACAATTTCTTCGTCCGATTATGGATTGTAAAATAAGATGGAATTCAACCTTTAAAATGATTAATCGTACATGTAGTTTGAAAGAAAATATACAAATGTTATTAGTTAAAAATCCTAAATTAAAAGATATTTTTCCAAATGAATCTGATTGGAAATTGTTTAAAGATTTAGACCAATTTTTATATCAATTTAATGAAGCAACGATTGAACTTTCGTCACAAAAATATCCTACTGTTGCACATTCAAGAGTAATTTTATTAGCAATTAAAAAAGATTTAGAAATTGATTATGGTAACGATTATTTATTAAATGATGTAGTTAAGGCAATGTTAGTAAAATTTAATAATTATTATAATAAATTAGAAGAAACTTATATCGCAGCCTTTTTAGATCCTAGATATAAAAAATATTGTTTTCTAGAAATGACAGATTATGAAATACAATCACCAATTAGAAATCTATTAGAGCAACAACAATAACAACAAGGAGTTCCTATTGTATCAACAAAAAAAGTTTCAAGCTTTTATAAGAAGTTAAAAGGAGCAAATTCTATTATTACAAACGCGGATGATGAAGTTAATAAATATTGGATTTCTGCTGAAGCTGAAGAAGATGTAAAACCTTTGGATTGGTGGAAAACTCATTCTACTGAATATCCTAATTTATCAAAACTTGCATTTGAATATTTATGTATTCAAGCAAGTTCAGTTCCACGTGAACAACTTTTTTCAATTGCTGGTCATATTTTATGTAAATCGCGAAATCGTTTATTTATCTGGAGATACTGTAAGAGCATGTTTATATAATTGGATTTCACAAAACATTATATAGATTTAATAAAACAAAAATTAAATAAAATATTTAAAATATTTAAAAAATTTAAAAAATTTCGCGATCAAATGATTAATGAAAATAAAATTAATTTTTTATTATCGTTTATTACAATAAAATTAAAACCTATATATACAGTTAACCGGTCGGTCAACTGGTCGGTTAAAATCGGTCAGTTAACCGGTCGGTCGGTCAAAGGCCTTTAACCGACCGTTGACCGA
Source organism: Funneliformis caledonium (assembly GCA_910591825.1). NCBI lineage: Eukaryota > Fungi > Glomeromycota > Glomeromycetes > Glomerales > Glomeraceae > Funneliformis > Funneliformis caledonium. The sequence goes on from CAJVPQ010003508.1 coordinate 2,965, forward strand.
CCGTTACCATCCCTACCCCAGAATACTTAGTAAATTTAAGAACGGCTGGGATTTGACGCAATGTGACAAATTTGCCAACCCCCTTAACTTTTTAACTATTCCTAATTCTACTCTAATCCTAATACTAATCCAAACCCTAACTCCAATACGAACCCTAATAATAAATACCCGGCAAATAAAATCCGACTACCATTTTTTACGGGCGACGCTGTGTTCGTCTAGTAGTAATGTGATAATCACAAGAATACATTACCCGTGTTAGACTTCACGTACGTGATGTATATATTTTACCTAAGTAATTAACTACTTTATTTTATAATTAAATATAAAATATAAATAAAAATAACTTAATAACTAAATATTATCGATCTTTAAAATTTTATACATTAAATTAATTAGATTTAAATTAAAATGTAAAGAATAAATAACTTACTCCTATAGTATTATTGATTATTAAATATTTTTAAATAATAGCTTAAATGAATGACGTTCCGGAGGTTTCGATATCGAAACCAGTTGACTGTATTCGAAACCTGTCGAAACCTATCAGTTTTGACTTTTGCTAAAATGGAATTAGAGAATTTTCCTGTATAGCAGCCGAGGGTAGCAATAAATTATAAAATTTGTAAAAACATGTTCTGTTCGGAACAAACAATTTATTACTATTATAAAAAAAAAATTAAATACAATAAAAAAATAAAAATAATTTTAATCGTTGAACACCGTCTATAAATAAAGTTTATATTTAATTCTTTAATGTAAGTGTATTATGAGTATCTAATCATCAAATTTAGTATTTGACGAGCGCCTGGAATCATCTACACGATGTATAATGTGAATCTTTATATTCTTTCAAGTTTAACCGATCTTTTCCTGAATTCCTACCGGTACATTTAGATCATCAATATTAAATCCGAACTAAATCACAACTTTCATTAAAAGCGGTGGCACCTATAATCATTTTTAGGTGTAGGCAAATTGGATTGATGCCAAACTTCAACACCAAATCAAGCTTAGATTTGATTAGTATAAATTGATTGACATTAAGTGTACTAATTCCTAATTAAAGTTAATTATACAAAAATTCTAAATTACAAATAATTAACCTGTTAAAATATTTGATGTTCAGTTCATTTTCCATCGAGAAATCTATGAAGTTCTTCCTAAGTGTTCGTTTAGTGGCTGGATCGCAAAAAGGTAATGGTCTAGCATCAAAATATTTCCTACGATCATCGAATACGGTGTTATACCATTACCATCTAGAGCTTTAAATTAGAACTTCCGTTGTGAATATAGCTTCATATTGGTGGATATTTGTGTCGGTTACTCAAAATAAGTTGACCTTGAATTTTATAGGACGACTTGAACGACCTAAGCCAGGACGTTCTACAAAGTTAGATACTTTAACCGAATGGATTGGGTGAGATTATTTTTTTTTTTAGTAAATAAATTTCTACTACTTTTCTTCTTTATCATTTTTAAATAAATTTTAACAAAACATGATAGATTCGGAAATGATGTCCACTTGTATAAATTTTTAAATAAGGAATTTTACAGTTCAACAATGGTAGTCGGATATTACTACCAAATAATTTGGTCAATTACTGCTAATTTTTTTATATTTCTATCAGTAAGCCTAATCTCCTATGCTATCAAATTATCAAATTGTATAAATTATATTATTCATCCGATTAAATTGACTAACACGATTTGTGGAGAACGATAAATTAGCATAAATTGATGTCAATAAATTTAGAATTCGTATTAATATACGACATACGCTTGGTCGGAAAGAGAAACATCCGGCTGCGGAGTAAAACATGAAATTAATCTTCGTTATAACTCTTCGCACGTTTCTTTCGTATGGCGGTGTTAACTTCCATTAAAGGCCCTGTTTTATCTATATTATTTATTAACTCCGGAATCATTTCGTGATTAGATCCTTCTGCGATAAATCATAAGTAATCATTCCCTTGAGCAACACGTCATAAAGTGATGATGATAGATATCATTCACGTTGGCGGAGTGCTTGTTGGCAAATATTAACATAAAAGTTTACATGGTAGTACATATTGACATTGCGAGCGCAGACAGGCAACACTGATTAATTTGATATTATTAAATAAAGATTTGTCACAATTACTTCATTTTTACTCAATAATTATTCAATAAAACCGTTCTCCTTAAATTACAAAATTGTTTTTAAATACATAAACGAAAGAACTGAATACAACAATATATTAGATTTATCGCTCAATCGCCAATCTCACAGGTAAGGTATCACGGCTCTGCCGTTATGCGACAAATCTCAAATAAGCACTTACTTAATAAGTTAAATTAGATTTTTTCTTTTATAGTGCAAAATTCTATTTTAAACTATCTAGTGAATAAAGTAAACTCATAGTATGAGCTTTTCTAATCATATTCTTTCCAATAGTACGATCATGAGAGCTACCATACTTCCCTTTCTTCTTAATTTCTCCCAAGTCTCTCAGGGCGGAAACACAACCATGTTTTGCGGCCTCCTCCAAAAATGCCATCGCAAGTTTATGGTCTCTATCAATTTTTTGAGCTTTTAATTTATAATTTGAATTTAAAAGTACTTCAGCGTACCAATATTGAGCGTTACGCTGACCAGCTTTCGCTGCTTGATATAAATATTTTAAACTTGTGTCAGGATCTGATATGCCGCCACGTCCTTCATGAAAACCTTTAAGGTAATAATATCCTACACAAAATTTTGCATCATTTGTCCCAGTTTTTCTCTCGATTTCTTTAAACAACTTCCATGCCTTCTTGTATTGTCTTCCATTATGTAATTTAATCGCATCTTCAATATCTAAATGTTTGCGAAATGGATTAAACTTATCTAAAGTTAAATGTTTTTTCGCAAAATGTGTTGTAACATTTAAATTTAAATCGGATGTACTATTATTTGAATTTGAAAAATCCGTATGAAATGAGAATTCACTATCTTCAAATGAAGCATCATCTTTAAATGCAGCATTTGGTGAAAGAAAATTATTATCTTCATCTCCGATATCAACATTATGCCATTCTGAATCTAATTCATTTAACACATTAAATATTTCTTCAATTGATGGACGTTTTCTTGGATCAAAATTACATCCTCTTTTCATTATTTCTTGATATTTGACTGGTGCGTTATTATTTGTTTCAGGTTGTGGAAGTGTTCCATTGAGAATCTGGATTTTAATCTCATCAGGATCTATGTTGTGGAATGGAACTTTGTGGTTAATGATTTCCCAAAGGATCAAGGAAAAGCTATGCAAGGAAAAAAAGATATATGTTAGTTTTCTCGACACGCCTTTTCTTGTTATTTTATATTATTATAAAAAAAATATTACCTATAAATTTCGCTGGCATTAGTATATTTTTCACCACGAAACTTCTCAGGAGGAGTCCATCTTGGATTTGTTGGCTCATTAGCTGAAGTCATCATAATTGGCGAATCTTTTACAATACGAAAACCAAAAAGTTTAGGTTGTAAACGATTATCCAAGTAAATATTATCACTAGTAAATAAAATTTGTTTATGAATTAGAAATAATAATTTGAAATTGTTACAGTAATCTGTCAATAAATACTTATACCTTCTAATATCATAATGTAATATGTTTTCCTTGTGAATGAATTTCAATGCATTGGTAATTCCGCGTGCGATCGATAATTTTTTTGTCCATTCCATATTGTGGTTCTTCGCAAGATAAGGTTGTAAGTTATGTTCACCCCATTTCAAAATAACACTATAACTAGTGTTTCGACGAACGAGTCCATAACTTTTCAATGTGATAATTGTGTCAAGTGAATAAAGAATTCTTGACGGATTTTTGAAAAAAAAAAAGATTTTCTAATTATACTTACACCTTTAGTATATTTTCACATTCACTGAGACTTTTCAGAAAATCAACTTCTTCTCGCAATTCGAGAAGTTTTGGATCATTCTTTTCATATTTTCCAACTATCTTTTCGGCTACGGAAGCACTGTACATGTAAAGCCCTTTTTTAATATGATTCTTACTTCCAAGAACAACAGATGAATGTTCTGTGTCAGCAAAATATGATGGGATTTCACAATCTATTATAGGTTGAGGCGAAACTGTTTTATATAATATCAACATTTTAGCAGCCGCTTTAAATTTTCCTTTAGACACTCTACATCTATTAAATTCGGATTTCCAATGTTGAACCGATTTGTGTAATTCATTAGTTATGCTTTCTAATTCATCATTTAACGTTGATATTTCTTGTCGAACCTAATAATTAAAAAAGTTTATTTTAAACCTTCTGAAATATAACATAATAAATTTAACACAATAAAAAACAAACTCATCATACCTCTGCATTATCAACTTCTATAAAAGCTTTAACGTTCTCAATATTCAATAAATAATTGCTATATCTTTGTAAAGCTGAAGACTCTTCAATGTAATCTTTCCAATAAAGATTTATTGATTGATCGATAGTTTGTTTAACTTCATTTAGCATGACCTTCCCAACCTTAATAATATTCACGCTCCTATCAAAAAGATCTCTATTACGCTTTGCATTTTCAAACAATTTCAATACCGCTTTACAAGTATCTGTTGTTGATGCTAAATCTGTTAATCTTGAAATTGGAAATTCAAGTAATTTGGAATTCATTGGTGAAAAAGCCGACGTTTTAAAGTCGGACTGCGAAAGATCATCGTCCCCAATTCTAGGCAGCATATGACCAAGCCATTCTTTTGATTCTAAATGACTTAATACTTCAAACATTTGCTTGGCGGATGGACGTTTTTTTGGATTTATATCCCGTCCATTTTCCATTATTTCTTGATATTCAACAAGTGTTCCGTTGGTTTTCTCGGGTTGCGGATGTTCTCCGTTGAGAACCTTGTTTTTTATCAAATCGTAATTCACATCGTGGAATGGAATATTATGATTAATGATTTCCCAAAGAACCAAGGAAAAACTAATCAGAATTAAAAAAACAATTAAACAAAAAAAAATCATAATGACAATATAAACGCATAAGGTATACATGCGTTACCTATAAATTTCGCTGGCACTAGTATATTCATTATCTTTAAACCTTTCAGGGGAAGTCCATCTAGGATCTGTCGGTTCACTAGCTGAAGCTAACATAACCGGGGAAATCGATGAACCTTCTGCTACGCGAAAACCATGAAGCTTCACTTGCAAACAAGCATTTAAGTAAATGTTGCCGCTAATAAATTAAATAATTTAAATATTTGTGATATACTTGAAACATAGTATTGTGTGACAGCGTAATATCAACCTTTTAATGTCATGATGTAAGATATCTTCTTTATGAATAAAGTTTAGCGCGCTGGCAATTCCACTAGCGATCGATAATTTTTTAGTCCATTCCATATTCGGGTATTCCGCAAGATAAGTTTGTAGGTTATATTCACTCCATTTCGAAATCACACTATAACTTGTGTTTTGTCGGATAAATCCATAACTTTACAAAAAGAAAAAAACATGGCACAACGTGACAGGTGAGGTGAGAAATTCGTTATTATAAAGAAAATCGCTATTCTATTTTCATTTGTACTTACAAAGTAAGGACAAATCTACAAGTACAAATTTTATGAATGAGTTTGGCTTCTTTTTCCAATTCACGAAGTTTTGGGTCATTTTTTTTAAATTTTCCAATTTCCTTTTCAGCCACAGGGGAATTAAAAAATATCCTCTTTTTAATATGATTTTCTCCTCCAGCGTTATTAAGTGGACCCACAGGTTTAATTAAATCTGATGGAATTTCAAAATCTTTCAAAGCTATATCCATTTTGAGAAATGTGCTGAAATTATTTGGGAAGCTACTTTTTTTTATTTTGGAAAAAGAAAAAGGAAAAAAATGGAAAAAAAGAAATATATAAATAATCAAATTTTTTCTACTACACCTTTTTTATGTTTACATATGATGCATCTAAGACTGATCTTTGTTTTGCATTCATTCATCAACTATAACAGTACATCATGCATTATGCATTTAACCAGGCAATTTTTTTTATTGATTTACACAAATCAAGTTGTCAACCTTCCTTAATAATGAGAATTCTGCTGTATTACATTTGGCTTGCAGTATGAAAACTTTAATCTCATAACTGACAATTTTTTAATCCTTGTACTCCCATGAACTAAATTTTGGCCGGAATATCCAAAATTTTTGTTTATTTATCTTTAATGCTTGAATTAAAGAAGTTTTATTTATATTAGGCTAGAAAAAAATAGTAAAGGATTTATATATCACCGAAGTTTGTTAGTTTCTAATTCAATTCTTTACATAAAGTAATTATTCGCAATAATTGTAATAATATTTCTTATGTTTTTAGAAATTTTAAGTATTAACTTTAAACAAGTTATTTTCATAAGTTTCCCATTATTTAGTTTGTGCTTCAATTTTCGAAGACTAGCTAGAGCATGTTTAAAGGAATAATATCCTAAAAGTAAAAAGAAAATAAATAAAACTTTTTATATTTAATTGATTCTTCTGAAATTTAGGATTCGGAACTGAAATTAGAAAATTGTATTTCAGGTTTCAAGTCTTAAATTAAGGCATATCAAATATATGTGATAAAATAGATGTCATTAAATTTTATTTTTTGAAATGATTGGTAAATATAAATATATTTTTATTGGAATTATAATTAATATTAGGAAATGAATGTTAAAAACTTGTATAATATTTGAATAACTTTATGAGAACTAAAAAACGAATTTATTTTTATTCATTTTTTAGTTAAAAAATACTTTGCATCAAAAATTATTCTGACAAACGCAAAAGTTAGATAAAAAAAAGAAATCCGATCATCGCTTCCAGCAATATCATATCTATAAATAGATATTTTTATTTTAAATTAGCCAGCAAAATTTTAGTCCGGGTCACGCAGATGATGAGATATTTTGATACAACGAGTTTTATAATGTTTAAAGAAGTTATTGTCTTGCTTAATTTTTTTGTTTCATTATCACAGACTAGCTTTAAAAGTAGTAACGGGCTACATCAACCGACTGTAGGAAAATCCAGTAATCAAATTTTATGTTTCTTTCTAAGACTCGAGTTCAAATTTGGTTTTCCTTGGCCTTAAGCTCAGTGAAGCGTTGTCTCGCCAATTCAAGCTCAGACTCCATTTCTATAACACTAAAAAGTTATATTATTCATTAGCCGATTTTAAATATAATGAAACATAGTGACAAGCAATTATTAATTCTTTCCGTTGTATTTCAATTGAGTAATCATCTGAGTCATATATATTAACGACTTCGAGAAATTTTAGTAGTTCAAAAAATTTAATGCAAACTATCTACATACCTTTCCTTATTAAGGCAATTTATTTCAAGTTCTCAGTTCATTGAATAAATTCAGCAATCTCTTTTTATTTAATTGAATTCTTCAACAACGTTAGACTTTGTGTGTTAGACATGCTGATTTCTTCATAATCACTCTAGTTGCAATTCATTTAAGTAAGCTAGCATTATAAGATTTATTAATTACGTCTTTTTTCCTTGAAAATGTGCAGCACATTAAGAAAATGACTATTTATATTTTTGATTTACTCTCTTTTAAAAATCATTTAATAGTAAAATTCAAAATTAACAAAGAAATTAAGTATTCGTGTAGATCGAAATAAATCAAACCATCAGCCAAATCCCCTTTTTATTGGGGAAAGAATATTTTTCGCGGTTGCGGTAAAAATTTAATTTTATTTAAATAACCACAAAATTAAACATTTAAATGCCAGGCTCAATTCTATTGAAGCTTTTTACAAAAAAAAATAATAATAAGGTATTGTAAACAATATATTGCGCTCTATGTATGTGTCTCTTACCGCACCATGATCCAAAATAAACGATCGACATATGGATAACTGTCAGGGTATTAAAAATCCTCTACAGCTAAACAAATGCCAGAAGGAAGGAAAGATTCTCTATTAGTTTTGACGATATGATAACCAGATACAGTATACAGTCGACTCTGGATATAACGAACCTGCTTATACCGAAATCTTATTATACCGAACCATGTGTTACAGAACCGA
>CAJVPQ010003509.1:0-11027 GCA_910591825.1 Funneliformis caledonium
GCTAATTCCTAAATGTCTAGCGATTTGGCGTTCTGATAAACCTGCCAACGATTTTTCAACTATTTGCCAACGGGTATTCGTAGATAGTTTAGTCATGACAAAAAAAAAAAAAAAAATAAAGTCCGTAAGTTTGTTTGTTTATCGTTATTGTTTATTTAACCGAATTATAATGTATTACATAAACATTCATATATAAATCTGTGCGTATGACTGCGTATGAAAAAATTTATCTCCGGAACAAAAATAAACCGGGTGGTCCAGGAATTATAAGAATAGCTGTAATAGGGACAATTCTCCTACGTTGAAGAAGTTAATCAAGGAATTATTATTGACTACCACTTCTTCCCAGCAAATTTCTTCGGAAAATATCACAATTTTACAGCCATATATTTCTGAAATGAACATAAACTCGGTTAATTTTCACGAATTAAATGATATGATCATCAAAGCCGAAGGCAATAACCAAATAACCGTTCGAGACGTGCTCCGTTGCTATTATTATTTCGGGAAGGGTTATAGCTTATGGTATGATTTTTATAGGAAGACCAATAATGAAGATGCGTCTAATGCCCTAGTTAATGATAAAATTAAGAAGGATATGCAGAAAAGTAACGAGTCTGATCAAGATAAAGTTTCAGAAACCAATGTTCGAAAACGGAAGGAGAGAGATAAAAAAATTTTCAGACTTTTTAATGGTATTGGTATGGATAAGATAGGCCGGATTACATCGTTTTATGTATCAAATATTTCAAGGTTAAGTATAGATGATATTGACTACGTGATAGCTAAAGTTTTAAAAGCATCGTGAGCCAGAAATACCACGCCACTGTGACCATGGTGGTCACACCTCTTCTATCGAAAATGATAATAAAATTATGTACTACATTTTTCTTTACATATTAAGCGATGCAAATATAAACTTATTAATAGCCACCGATTCTGGAAAAAAATGTGAAATGTTTCATGTAATCAAATAAAGAATAAAAAATTCATTATCAGGTTAACACTTTACATTAATCCTGCCTCATTGATTGGTCGGTTGTAACAAAGATTGGCTGATATGCTAACCATACTAAAAATATAAAAACACTAACGATTGTTGAGAATCCAATTTTCGTTTTTTTTTTTTTAATATTTTTTACATAAATAAATTTTTGGATTTAAAGATATAAAACTATGTCTTCACCTTCACCCACTTCACCGTCTTCAACTAATTCCACCGCACTAACAGAGGAGAAATTCACAATGGATGCCGTTGTCAAAGAACTGGATACTGAGGAACTTATTCAATATTTAAAGCGAAAAGGCTTAGGCCTAAAGGAGGAATACTATGAAATTTTAAGAAAAGAAGATATCAACGGGCTTGCCATTGTTGAAGATTTAACGGTAGAAGAGCTCCGTAGTATATGTCTACCGTTAGGGCCTGCAAAAATTCTAGCAAATTTCTCCGAGACACTAAAAACTCAAAAATTGAAATCATACTTTAAATACAGGACAGTGAAAGATTTTAAAGAAGTCTTAAAAGAGCAGGAAATCGATGGGACTAGCATAGATGACATCCCACAATTTACACCAAGTAAGGCGTTTCCTATGTAAATCAAACTATTGTACATTGCTATATTAGCAATACTTACTATTTCGATTTTAACAGAAACATACCCCATCGACGAAAATGATGAAGATTTAAAGGAGTGTGTGAAACTCATAAAGAACAAATTGAGCGTTTTGGAATCCTTACTTCCCACCGACGCCGAAAGAGAACGTTGTGAATACGTCGAATGTTTCCTCGATATAGCAATAATTATTGCCAGAAAGGTCACAGGAAAAAAGATAACCCGCCATCCTCAATTAGAAATCACTGGTGAAGATAATACTGGTCAAGTGGATTATGCCATAAAGTATCTCTCAGAACTTATCTGCATAACCGAAGGAAAATTTTGGAATGTATTCGAAGGGATTGTGCAAAATCTGCTTCAACTTAAAAATTCATCCCAAAAGAACAAACGCAGTGCCGATGTTGCCTTCAAGGAGGACTACATTTATGGAATAGTCACAACTGCGGAATTATGGTATTTTTTAAAATATAACAGTGAAGGAATTTTTTGCACGGGTAAAAATCCGCTTAGGGTCGAATTCAATGAATCTGCATTAGAGGATTCAAATGAAGAACTAAATTTACGAAATAATGTGAGAAAGGTTTTGGAGGTGATAGTGGGATTATTAATAGATAAGGTAGGAACTATCGAACCGCCTGTGAAAAAGGCCAAGTAGGACATTTTGAAAAAAAAATAGAAATGTAACTAGGAAATTATGTAAGCATAATGATTTTTTGATAGTGGCCTTAACGAATTTTTGCGTTATCATAAAGCGTAATGCGGATATAATAAAAAATCGAAACAAAAACTTGAAGCCAATCCCCCTAATTTCTTGTTGAAATATCTCGTTATGAAGGTGGGGTTGATCATGAACACGAAGTATAAAAATAAGAAAAATGGGAGGTCAGTCGAAAAAAATAATAGTGAATCGCAAAAGCATTTAAAGTTTTGAGTTTATCCAATGAGACCCAACTCGCGAAGATGATTTGGAATGACTATACAGTGACTTCCATAATTATTGTACCACTTCGTTTGTAATTTTTAGATTGTAATAAATAAAATTTCGATGATCGAACGATTTGCAGATTTAATTAATGTATCGTCTGAGTCTTCTTTTATAATATATTCAAATTCAAATTTCTTTTTATTTATAATTTTAAAAAAAAATTCTTTCATAACCATAAATTTTATGGTACAATACTTCTGGCGCATATAAAAATAAAATCAAAAACATAAATTTTTCAAATTTTTTTTTAACAAACTATGCTCTAATTTTTTTTTAACAAAACTATCACCATCTCGTATATCCCCCATTAGCCTTAAGTACATCTTTAACTCGTTGTGGCATAGTATCAATTAGCTTTAAACAAAATTCAGCATCAATTTGATTCCATACTAATTGTATCTTATTCCACAAATCTTCAGCACTAGTAATATTATCGGGAAGCTGTCGCAAATGACGATCAATTTCGCTCCACAAATGTTCAATGGGGTTTAAGTCCGGTGATTGTGCTGGCCAATCTAAAATTTTAATATTATTGTCATCAAACCACTCGTATGTTTTCTTTGCTGTATGTTTTGGGTCATTATCCTGTTGGAAAATGACATCATTTACATTCAAATCACACGCGCTAAGGGTCCCTAAAAACTCATCTCCCAAAATTTCTCTATATAACTCTCCATCCATTCTTCCATCAATTTTACAATACTTTCCAATGCCAAACGAACCCATACAGCCCAATATCATTACAGAACCTCCACCAAACTTTACAGTTGGTTTAATATGCTGTGGTTGCAAAGGTAAATTTGGATCTTTCCAACACCACTCTCTCCCATCCGAGCCAAAAATTAAGAATTTACTCTCATCTGACCACACTACTTTTCGCCAATCTTCTATAGTCCAATTCTTATATTTTTGAGCAAATTTTTTTCGTGCTTTTCTATGTCTCTTTAGCAGCAATGGTTTTTTTTTAACTCTAGCTACAAGACCTTACCTTTTTAATAAGCGTTGAATAGTATTTGGTGAAATAACAATATTTTCATTGGAAATTAAAGATTTTTAAATTTGAATAGCATTTGTACATTCACCCGACTTAATAAGCCTGGCAATATTTCTATCATGATGTTCTGTAAGTATTCTTGGACAGCCTGGTTTTGGAATAACATCAAAGCTGCCTGTTTCTTCTTTTCTTTGTTTAATTCTTATTACAAAAAGCATGAATTATATTTTGCGAGAAGCAATTGTACGACTTGGTAAACCTTCTTGGATAAGGGCAAAAATACGTTCCCTTTGGTGAAGTGAAATTGCCTTCATAATATATTTTTAAAAAAAACAAAAGAAAGGCGTACAAATTGATCTACTGATTTAAATTTACTTATATGTATAAGACACATCACACAATCATAACTTTATTATATTAATTTTGATTCTAAAAGTATTATATTACGAAAAAATTGCATATAAAGAAATTTTTTAAAAAGCCACAAATTAAATAATACTCAAATTTAAATATATTAAAAATCCAATTACAGGCTTTAAATTGGTTTAAAATTTTAGCCTTATAGTCACATAATTATTCAGGTATCATGATCTAAAAATTAAAAATGAAGTGATACAATAATTATGAAAGTCACTGTATATAGGTAAAAAATTATGTCACTATATTCAGAATAATGATTTGAACGTAACAATTATATTTTTTCTTTTAAACATTCTAAAGTGCGAAATCTCTATAATAAGAATTTAAAAAATATTAATAAAATTTAATCTACTGATTGTATTTTAATCAAATAAAAAAAAAATGATTTAAATTTATAAAAATGAATCAATTTATAAAAGTTTTTTTTTCAATTTTATAAATTATGTAGCATTGTGTAATATATATATGAGCCAATCAGAAATTAGAATTAAAAATCGAATGAAATAATTTATTTTATTTTATTTATTATTTCATTATAAATTGCATCAGATACATAATGATAAAACTTATATTTTTTATTTGCAACTCTGCCATTTTTCTAGTATTAACTTTTCTATAAATATTTATAAATCACCATGATTTTTGTACATATTTTTAAATTGTAATTAAAAGAACTGAATCTAATGCTTTAGAAAAAATTTATTATAATTCAACCTATATGTAATTGCAATATTCTTGTGTATTTCTTTTGCTATACCCTAATACATCTTTATATAATTCAATTTATAATAATATTTAAGTTAAAATATATAAATGATAAAAGAATTATTCTTATAAATTTGTCATTACATATTTTTTTTCAATTTCAGTTTTTATAATTAATTTTAAATAAATTTAACCTAGTATAACTTTATTAATCTTGAAGATATTGAAATTCTAATCCAAGATTCTTAAAGTATAAGTTATAGTTTATTTATTTTATAGATTAAATCTTTAATTTTATATACTAAAATTTTTTTTTGCATTTTAAATTTATTCTATTTTTACTATAGCAAAGTTCCTATTATAGAGTTTCTACACTGTATATCAAGTTTTACAATTTTTTATCAATCTACAAAATGATCACATGATTAAGATATTATTAATTCATTTTAATATATTATATTTTCATAACATAAATACTGTTTCTACTTTTCCCTTATTATTATAATAACAAGTTTATTACACAAGTAATAGATAGCTATTTTAGTAACATATAAATAATCTTTCTCACCATATGTATAATATTTTTATTTCAAAAATACATTATGTGATTCTAAATCCTATTTTTTCACTCACTATCTCCATACTTGACATATTTCTCATAATTATTGTATGAGTACTGATTGACATAATAAATATATTCAATTATGCATAACGTTTTTAGCTGATATTATCAATTTATAGCTAATTTAAATAAGATTATATACTCTATTAATCTGAATTCATTTTTATTTGATTATACATCCTTGTTAAAGAACTTTGTAGTATAAAATTTTTAATTAATGATTGACATTGTGTTATAAATAACTAGTAATTGATATGTAAAAACTATAAGACTATGACGTACATTACAGTTTCAAAGTTTAGCATCTTTTTATATAAAGCATAATTTATATCTTATATAACTAATCTGTGCAATAATAGATTTTCATATACAGTTAAAACTCGTTATAGTAAATCTCATTACAGCGAATTTGACTTATAGTGAACTTTTTTATTTTTCAAATTACTCTATAATAAAATTTTATTCGTTATAGTGAATTTTTTAATAAAATTTTAATATTAGATAAAGTAAATTTATTAAAAATTTAAAGATAGAGCATATTTTATAAATTTATGCTTATTATAGTAAAATCATCTTTTTAAAAATAAATTTGAAGATCGTTAAATCAGGTTTTTTTAAATAAATGCTATTTATTGTAACATAATATTAAATCTTAATTTTTTATTTTTTTATTCTTAAAATGTCACAAATAGAAAAGGTAAAGGAAAAGAGATAGAAAAAATAGCAAAATAAAAGGTTTATCATATGTAGAAAAAAGGAATTATGTGAATGAAAAAAGGATAATTTATCATATAACTAAGATGATCTTGCTAACTAATTCAATATATCAAAGACGCAAGTTTGTAAATATTAAAGAAAAGGATAAATAGTTGTCTATTAATACTTTAAATAAAAAATTTAATAATCAAAAACAAGATAGAGGTGTTAAGTTTTCAGAAATTGAATCTGCATTGTATTTGTGAATACAATAAGTATTAGCTTTAAATTTAACTTCTTCAAGAGATGTATTAAAAACCAAAACTTTAAACTTTGCAACTAGTTTACAAATAACAACTTTTATTGCTTCAGATAGATGATTATCAAAATTTAAAAAACGTTATAATATTAGATAAATAAATAAAGCTAATGAGGCAAATAGTATATCTTTAGAAACATTAGAAGAAGAACGTAATATTCTACAAGAAATTATCAAGTAATACAATCTTTATAATATTTATAACGTTAATGAAATAGGTAAATACAAATTGAAGTTATACAGTATAAAATTTATAACTATTATTTAAATTTAATATTATAATTTTAGTTTTATTCTAGAATTTAGAGCTATCAAAAACTCTTTCAGATCAATATATTGCTAGTATTAAAAATTAAAAAATTATATTACAGTTGTTTTAACTTGTAATGCTGATAGAAGTCATAAATTACATGATTTAATAATATTTAAATGGTAGATCTTACATGTTTTAAAAGGAATTAAAAAGGATAATTTATCTGTTTAATATTATTAGAATCATACTGCTTAAATGCAAGTGTCAGTATAACATAATTATCTAAATAAATTTAATCAAATAATGAGACAGCAAAATCATAATATTTTATTATTAGCAGATAATATACCTACACATTTAATAGATGAAAATATTCAATTATCAAATATTAATGTACATTTTCTTCCTTCAAATACAACTTCTTATTTACAATCTTTAAATGCTAATATTATCAACAGTTTTAAGGCAAGAATAATAATTAGTATTAATTTTTTTTTAATAATTTACTTATTAATTATTATTTATAAAATTTTAGGCCTAATATAAAAAATTATTAGTTACAAATAAAGTGGAGGCATATGATTTATTTCAAGAAGACAACTCTAAAATACCACTAATTGATATTCTTAATGCTATAACATTTGTGAGTGAAGCATAGAAAATTGTAAAGCCAAATACAATTAAAAATTGTTGAAAAAAACAGGTATTTTGTCTGATTCTGAAGAAAATGATTCTGATCAAGATCAGGAAACCATTATTGATGATATTGATAAAATTACTTCAGAATTATGAGATATGATTAACATTTTAAATTTACAAGATCTTATTACAGCTGAAAAGTTTATCTATATTAATAATGAAATACTAATAGAACCATTAACAGATGAAAAAATTATAGCTGTGGTAGCTTCAAGTCCTGAAAATAATAATATAAAAGAAGCTAATGAATTGGAAATAAATATTATTATCAATAAAGAAGCTTTGAATAGTTTAGAAAAGGTGATTCAATATTTTAAAATCTGCCTGATAATTAATTATGCGAAGATGAAAATTATTAATATTTTAAAATCAAAAATTAATAAGCAAATTCAAGATATTGTATTTACTTTAATAATATAATACAGTAATAAAAGTTTTGAAAAAAATCGTATTATAAAAAAATTTTTTTATTCATATAATATTCACTATAAAGAAATTTCTCATTTTAGTGAACATTCGTTATAGTGAACAAAATTGACTAGAACTGAAAGTTTACTATAACAAACTTTGACTGTATATCCCTTTAAAAATTATTTTTTTCATTCGTATTACTCTTTCATTACTTTTTTAATTGCACAAATTATGTCATTTAACATTGCAGGTTCTTCTACTAGTGTTCCTATTATTTTCTCATCTGATCTTTCTTCATCTGATATTTTAATAGTTGAAAAAGTAAAGAAATTGAATACTTCTAAAAAACTTAATAGTTTTTTGAAAGGAAGACTTACAAACCTTGATAATCATATAAATACCTTAATAGCTCAAGAGGTTGATAGTGAAACTTTCCTTAAAATAACCTAAGAAGATCTTACAAAACTAGAAATACTCTTGGACCAGCTAAAAAAATCTTGAAGCTGATTAATGAAATTAAAAAAGGTAAACAATCTTTCTTTTCTATCATAATACTGAATACTTACTTATTCTTGTGCTTTTCTTTTCTGCTTCTTATCATCAAACTTACCCAAAAAATATATTCACGTTATTGTAAAGAAACCTGTTATTAGTAAGTGAGCTGTAATAATTTAGTCAATGCAAGTTTTTGATAATTATGTTTCATTTTTAACCTGTACTTTGTCATATAATTATTAATACTTTAAACCTATACTAATTTTCTTATTTTGTTTCTTAACTTTTAATTTTTTCACTAGACAAAAAGAAAAAGGAGAATACAAAAAGTTAGTTCTTATAGATTATTATTTAACACTATATTAAAAGTATCTGAGTTAACTATTTTTTTGTTTAGGGTCTTGCATTTTTGCGCTTTCCAATAAGATATATCATAATGTCAATTTTTACATTAAACCTAAAATAATGATTGAAAAGTTGATAGAGTTTCTTTTTAATAGTAAGTTTTCTCTCTTATATGGACATTATCAAAGTGAAAAGTTAACTACTGCTTATACAGTAAAAGAGTGGCTTGAAGACAAATACGATAAGGAAGTTTACATTGTTACTTTTTCTAGCGAAATCATAGTCAATGAAGGACTCAATGAATTTTGGCATTTCATATGCATTAAAATACATAGTTTAAATACGAATCAGTTCAAATATAATGTATTTAATAAGTTCGCTTGAGTATAAGTATTATCGAATACATTTGAGAGTTTATTCTCAAGATATAATAAATAATAATCCCTCAGCAAAGGATTGTATTATCATTATTAATAAGACTTCGTATCTTGTTAGCAACCAAAAAAATTACTGAGAGCTTTATCAGCTCATTGCGAGTTTTAAAGAATAAATGTGATCAGTTCAATGTATTTTCTTTTATGCTTGTTAGCACTAAAATTATTATGGAGTTTCTTCTCAGCTATCAACAACTGAATTCTATATTAATTATTTCACTTTTTCTGATGAGGCAAGTACAGTATCATTCTGTTTTACTGAAATAGAGATTTCAATGCTTCTCTAACAGTATTCTGTAAAGAATAACTATAATATAGATGTATAATATATCGCTAAGAATATCTATTACATTACTCTTGAACATACAGGTCTTATTGGTCTTTGCTGCTCTTTTCTTGAGATCAGAATTATGAAAGGCAAGAACAAATTAACAATTGATTAATGGAATAAGGTGACTTATGTGCTACCTGAATTCATAAAAAAAAGCTACATATGAATCCATAGTTCAGTTTCTTCCTAGTCTATTAGAAGAACGAAAATAAATCCTTGCAAAGATCTTTCGTTCAAAAACTGATGTAGTTTCTTATATGAGTACATTCACTTACTGCAATATTTAATTTATTATATTATTATTCATCTTTTTCTTTTTTGGTAAAGAATAATCCTGATGTAAAATTTCTTCTCGCAAAAGGAATAATTATTATTGAAAGAAAGCTGGACACTGGAGAAGTATTAATCTGGTATACTAAACCTATCCTCTGTAATATCATTATATATCAAATAATAGGACCTAATATCAACCTCTCCAAGAGTCTCAAACTAGATAATGCTTAAGCAATCAATGATAATAGATGTTAGAGCACACTTTTGAGGTAGACAATTATTCTAAATTTTTTTTTTGTTGCAATGAAACAAATGTATATACATTCAGTCTACTAAATACTTCTTTTCATAAAGAATCTATCACTCCAGCATATATTCACTGATAAAACTAGAAATTTTAATGGTGAGCCATTTGAGTACTCATTCCAAGTTGAATTTATCACTGTTATGAAGAATCTGCTTTTTGCGACCTATCTGAAACTTTTTTACCACATGCTTTTTGAGGTAAAGGAGTATGATGATAACAATGGTAACCGCTGTCAGCGCTTAGACATTCTCATTAAGGATGATCAGTGGATGGAAGCTTTTAGCTTTGAGCTTATTGTTAGAATAAGTCGGAAGGTTTATGACGAACACTGCGAACATTCTAAAAAATATGCTCAACTTTATCAATGCTCCATGCTCATAGTGAACATTTGTACCAATAAAAAGCTTATTAATTACTTTGGGTCAGATTATGAAAATGTAACTACTGTACATGTAGTCTATGATGAAAGTAAAGGATGTGCAGAATTGGTATATAAGGATGGAAAAGTGAGTTTATTGATCCTGAACACTCAATGGTAAGGTCTGTTTTTTAAATCTTTTGATTGATTCTATATGGAAGTAATAATTTTTCGTTATGTTGTTAAAGGGAGATGAATGTGCTAAAAAAATCAAAAAATATATATAAACCTCTTTACAATCCAGAATCAAAATTTATCTTTTATTAAAATACAGTATTTTAGCAGTAGTCAAAATTCCTAATGTTTGTTTCCGATGTATGCATTGTGGCGTGTTTGCATGTGAATTGGAAAATAAAATATTTTGTTCCGGTATTTAATGGCCAATTAAAGTTAAGAAATTTACTGCGTAAAATTCGCATATTATGCCGCAGCATAATCCTGGACACCATTTTCTGAAAAAGTACTTTAAACTTTATAAATAATACCCAATTTAAATGCATAGCCCCCTTTTCTAAATAACTCGACTATTATCACCTGATATTTTCCACGTGATATAATATCCAGTTTACGATAAACTAATAGATGACGCGAACTGTATCTATAGGCCATTTCAAAGTTGATCGTTCAGATTTTGTGATTGGGTTGTACAAACATTTCGACCAATAACATTTGCGATCAAAATTCGCTTTTTCGATCAATCAAAA
>CAJVPQ010003510.1:0-11025 GCA_910591825.1 Funneliformis caledonium
TAACAAGAGTATTTTTATTATATTTGTTCAAAAAATTCATTATATCAAGAGTTCGCTATATCAAGAGTTGACTATATATATAAGTTATAAAACAGTTTGCTTAGCAGAGTTAAATTTTCTTAAGTCATAATAAGAGTTTGCTTAGTAGAGTTGAAAATAATTTGCTTATTGATCATAGTAAATTTTGAAATTTTCATCTGATCTATACATAGATTGTTTGGGGTTCTACTGTATACCAATGTGATTTGATTGAAATATCATATGATGATATAGATACAAATTTATTAAATAATGGCCCAATATTTTACTATGCGTTATTAGTTATAGACTGTGTGACTAGATTTAAGATTTGTTTTTTAATATTAAAAAGTAGTGAAGAAGTCACAGAAGTATTTAAGAGTATATATAATAATTCCAATAAGCCTCTTAACTGACCTCAAAAATTACAATGTGATAAGAGTACTGAGTTTATGGAACACGTGACTTTATTAATGAATGAACATAACGTTAAAATTCAAAGAATTATAGCTAAAGATAGTTCCCATAATTATTTTCAAATTTCAATTGAGTTGCAACTTAATTGCGCTATAAGGAAATTTAATTGCGCTATAAGTTGCAACTCAATTGCGCTATTTTTTTTAATTGCGGTGATCATCTTTAATTATAACACATTTCAGACATACAAGCTTGGCTATTTTTGATAATTATGCCAGACATTTTTCTAGAGGAGTTTTTAAAAATCAGTATTCAGTAGAGTTTTTCCTACCTACTGGCAAGCGCTGTAGAAAATGTAAGCAGTTTGCAAGAAAAATTGTTGATAATATGAATGATAGTCTAACTCAATTGATTGAAATAAGTCTTAATAACACTACAAAACTTGAGCGAATATATTCTAAACTATCAGTAAAATATAATCGCCTAATAAGTATTGATGAACCATAACTATCAAAGGATACTACTATCCGATTTTTATTCGCTTCTAGAGAGTGAGAAAATGATCCTTTCAAATGACGTAGAATAACAGATCTAATATGGTCTCTTAGCCTGCATAAGATTCGTAAAATTATTGTTAGAAAGAATCCTCCAATGCTTATTTTATATTATTTAGATAAATAAGGGCCTCAACGATCCTTTGTAAGAAAACAATTAATACATATTAAGGAAGAACCTATGTTGCCTCCTAGGTGAGTATTGGGAGATAACCAAATATGTACAAGATGTCCTTAATAAAAGTTTCTAAGTCTACTATACAGTAGGGTATAGTTATAAGGATTACTTCTTCTCTGTAGCATAGCGTCCTCTTTTTCTAATTACATCAGATTTGTACATTTAGATTCATCTGCTCTTATAAGTGAAAAAAAGGGACAATTTAGTAATGTTGACTATCACTATATTCAAAGGCCAAGCCTAATTCTTTATTATAACCATCTAAATGTAATCCCTCCAAGAATTTAGGTTTTCAGAGTGAAAATTTTTTATGTAATAAATCTTCAAAAATATACTAGCATGTTCTTTCCAGTATATTAGAATAAATTTTGCATCATCTATAATTCTGTTTCATATTTTTATATGGTGCCTCTTATTAATGACCCTTTTTACATGACCATAAATATGTATTAGGACTAACTTTGCCTAATCATTTTCCTTCACATTTCTAGGCATATGCTAAAGCTTTAATGTCAATTTCGTCTTGTATTTTATAGGTGCAATAAAATATCACATATAGAAATTTGTGGTAATGATCACTAGCTTCAGACTAATTTGATCAGAAGAATCAATCTGGATATATGCAAATCTAGAAACGTAAAATTAAACTTGGTTACTACTATTGCATAAGTAAAAAATAAATATTATCAGTATTCTTAGCGAGAAGTAGCAATTTTGGTTAAAGATACTTGACAATACAGCTCAATAATCTTGTCTGACTTCAAAAGTGATAGGCTTGAAATCAGAGGCTTGAGGTTCTGCTGATATATTTATCACAGCTTTGGTAATTGCCATGGCTCATGCCCAGTTTCTTTTTTATATTTTTTTGTATAAGCTAAACTGAATCTTATTCGTCAAAATACTTAGTAATCCACTTAATTTGGTATACCAATCCAGATATTTGGAAGTTAATATTTTATCAGACTTGGTCATGTTGCCTTTTTTTATAATTGCAAATCAATCTAATTAGGTAATAGTTGACATGTGTAAAAAATATCATATAATAAAGTGTCAGTTAGCAAATATAGTCACAAAGTGACCTAACTATATAACTATCTTAATTTTATGCTGTTCACATTTAATAAAATAAGATTCAGCTTTATATATAACTTCTATGCTTTTCTCATCACTATGTTTTAACTTGCATAATAGACATAATTTCTCGTTAGTAATTCTATAATAATCGAAATTTTTACTACTAAATTCTCTATATAAATTTAGATATTGATCTAATGTCTTATTTCAAAAATAGATGTGATCATAAGTTAGCTTAAATTAGAATACAGATGATATACTTGCGATCACTACCTCATTATTATAGAAATCTTCCTCCTTAAGATCTATGAGATCATTATCATCTGCCTTAGCTAGAGTGATTTAAGGTGTAGATGATGTATTTACTTCAGACAAGATTTTTTCAGAACAGGCCATCTCAGAAATTTTGGTCACATGATCAACTTCTGGAGACAACTTTTTCAAAGATATACCATAATCTATGATCTCTTGAAATTGTGCATCAGTAAGCTCTGAAATAGAATTTACACTATATGAATTAATATACTTGATCTTATCTAGACCCACTTTTTCGAATAATTTATAGTTTTTTTCAGCTCTCTAAGTTTTCTTATGCAAGCTATCCCATAATACAACCTTAACTTTTAGCCCCAATTCTTGTGATCTTTTCTTACGAAAAATAGAAAGCTATTCTGTAATAGTATTATAAAGCATACTTCTCGCCTTCTTTTCACTAAATTTATCACCATTGCTTCTGATAATCTCATCAAGCTGATATCTGAAATCCTTCTAGTAAAGGCACCAACATAAAATTTCTTCCTAATTAGCTTGATTTACCCTATCTTCAGCATCAATAGCTTTATTACATAACTGAGCTAGATGTTGTGAGACTTTATCAATGCTATCATAGGTAACCTTTCTAGGATAGGCTGTCTCAGAAACTTCAGTCATATTATTGTGATTTATAGGAGATGAAGGATTTAATTCTGAAGGAGGATTAAATAATTCATGCTTGAGTTCATTCATTCCTATTTTTTGTGCGATCTATTATATGGCTGAATAATTGAATTGAGAACTTAAAGCCTTTCTTCTTCAGATAGAGTCCTAGAGGGACTAGGTATTGGAAGAAACTCTTGAGCTTGGCCAGAGATGCTAAAGCAAAATTTCTTCTTCCTATTACATTGCCTAATCTCATCGTTAACCTTCTTCTTTTGCATCTCGTTCAAGAAAATATCTATCTCCATTTCCTTCAATGACTTAGAGCTGATAGGTAAAACTTTTGGTATCAGTTCTCTTGGTAATGAAGTATCAGAATTGAAATTAAATGGACTGTTGTTAGGAGTATTATCATTTAACGTTTGCTTTTATTCTACTTTTGTGAGTCTATCTCTAAACTCAACATTCTCAGATTTTAACTCCTTAATTCTGGTCTTGAGTTTAGCATTTTAAGTATCACATTTCGTTCTCTCTTTCTCAGTCATTCTTAGAGCCTTAGAAATTCTGCGCTTAAATTCAGCTCTTTTAGCATCAAACTCTGAGATCTTTCTTCTAAAGACTACATTCTCAGCTTTAAGTTCAGTGATACATTGTTTTGATAATTCAAGCTCAGATAATATGATCTACATATAACTAATACACTGCATATAAATATTCAAAATAAAAAAATTTGCGGGACAGGTCGTCTCAGAAAATTGTTAAGAAAAATTTTTTATTAATAGAAGGTTTACTAAAATAAATGATCATTATACAAGTAGGCATCATTATTATAACAAACTTATTCATTGTCTCTCTCTTTCAAGGTGACGATAAAGTTTTTTGGCATGCTTGAAGCAATAGCCTGTATAAGATAATGTAGGTTTATTGCATATTTTACATGAAGATTTTAGCATATTATTTGCATTTGATTTCCAGTAGAACAAGTATCCCGCTAAGCGAATGCAGACTCAATCATAAGTGCTTCCATCTTTTCTAATATATGCGCAGGTAAGACAATCTATTTATTATATTCTTGCACCTTTCTTATTATAAAATTTGAATTTCAAAATAAAAATCTGAATTGAACTTAGATGGAAAAAGTATATCATAAATAAAAATATATACCACATTATACTACTTCATTTCTATAAATACGTAAAAAATAGTACTTAATATTTTAACAGGCCGATGAATCGATCTAAATGGAAAGCTATTCCAGAAGTTGATTTATGAAGGTTACAGATATGCTAATAGACTTTTGAATTATTTAAAAGATATTAGGATCATATATGTCTGTAAATTTGAATTAGATCTCCTAGCTGACTTCTACTATCTAGCCTTAATTCCGCCTTTATCTGTCTTAGCAATTAGAGCAGATATTCATGAAAAATTTATTATTAGTGTGGAATCTACTATTATGAGAGGAATGAGTTTATTTACTTTAGAAAAAAATAAATGATCTTCATTTCAGAATCTAATCTAAATGAACTATTTCATTGATAACTTGACTACGTTAATAGGAATAACTTGAGAACAAAAAAAGATGAAAACTTGGAAGAACGACATGCTTATAAAATTTCTCTATCATTCAAATTTAGCTTCTTCGAAGTATAGCCTGGCATTTACTAAGACTAGTATTTTAGGGCTAGAACATATATTGGCTCTAGCGCGAGTATTTACTAAAGCGTAATTATGATATAAATAAATTGTTTATAGCCCTAGAATGGCAGTTTTATGACTAAATATTTTTTCGTTTATCACATATACCTGCAAAATTCAATTTTTTTTATTAATACATGCAAAAATAAATATAAATATTCAAGATGTAGCCCAGAATACATGATGAATTTTCTATGCTAATAACTCTGAACTTATATCACTTATTTTTTCATTTGTTTATAAAGATTTTGCCATTATATATAAAATTTATTTTGTAAAACAGAAGACTTAATAAGACAGGGAAGAATTCTTATAAGATTATTTATATGGAATTTGATTACTGCATAAACATTTGCAATTTCTTCTCCTGTTATAATTCAATAATAATATGGAATATAAAGAACTGTATAAATACAGATTATTTCTTGTTTATTCTAGTCTAACCGATATTTTATAAAATTAAGATCTTCATGAAATTCCCTTTCTATTTACTTTAAAATAACTCAAAATGCTTCAAAATTCTATTGATAATTTACAGTAAGACAGGAATAAAGTATATCTTTAATCTTGAAATTACTAAAAATTAATTCAAGCAGTTCAGAACAAACAAGTAGGCGAGGCCTAGCATTTTTTTGCATAAGAAGCATAATGTATATGCAAGAAACTAGTATAAAATTACATAGAAACTTAAAAAGTTTAAAATAAAAAATGTAATATGTATGACTCAAAAATAAAATAAAAAAGTATAAACCATTCTGACCTCTAATTAGATTATTAGCATGAATATGCAATAAATATATTAAATAATACTTTAAAGCAATCGATACAAAGATATCCTAAAGTAGTAACTACACAGGAACAGGATCTAAAAGCTAAAACATGCAAAATTTTAGTGACCCAGATATGCAGAATTATATATAAAAAAGAGAGAATAAATTTTGTGCATCTGGGTCACCAGATGATAGGTAGGAAAGAGGTCAGAAAGGCAGAAAGGTTTAGAAAATATGAGAAAAAGAGCATAAAAAGAGTATGGCCAGACTTGATTTAGCACTTTGTACCTCATCTTTAATAATCAAAAGGGTTATAAAAGGTAAGATTACGCATCTAGATCACTAATTCAGCACTTTATGCCTCATCTTTAACAATCAAAAGGGTTATGAAAGGTAGGATTGCTCATCTGGGTCACTAATTCAGAACTTCATGTTTCATCCTCGACAATCAAAATGGTCATGAACAGAATTGCAAGAATGGCACAACATCAGCACTTCATATGTGCCTAATCAGCAATCAAAAAGTGAGTGAATGGATTGCAACATATCTTCAGCAAATAGATGGATTGCAAATTCAGCACTTTATGTCTCATTTGACAATCAAGAAATAGCAATCGAAAAGGAAAATATATAGGCTGATTAATATAATGCAAATTATACCTTCAATATACATTTAAGAACCCAATCTATGCGATCTTAGCATTATTGAAAAGCTCTTAATGTTCTCATCCAAACAAGCTTAAAATTGCATAAATTTAATCACAAATTTATTGCGTCATCTAATCACAACGTGATTTTTAACAATAAATATTGGTCTAGCATCTTGGCCACAAAAAGACCGCAGAGCAATAAAAATAAGCAAATAGCTAGAAAGAAATAAAAAGAAAACAGAGTAATAAAATCAAGCAAATATCTATATAGCAATAAAAAGGCTACAGAGCAATAAAATCAAATGGATAGTAATAAAGCAATAAAAAGGTCATAGAACATTAAAAATAGTAATTAGGTAATAATTTACTCATAACTAGGTAATAGTTTACTCACAACTAGATAACATTATAGCGGAATTGGATAACACTCTTATAAGAGTGTTATTCAGTTTCAGTCATTAAAGCAAAAATATCCCTTAATAAAGAGTCAGTTGAGAAAATTGAAAAGTTTGTTTATGCTTTATTAGTTTTATGAGTAAGTATTTTTCTTATTTCTAAATATATACTTAGTTATATAATGATACTGATACAAAAATCTTTAATTCCAGAATGAGATTATTATAAATTTACGGAATATTATAATAATTTTCAAAAAAGATCAAGAAAGATGAGTGATATAAGTCCTTTATATGAAGTTAGAAGATTAAACAAGAAAAATAGTGCAAATTTCTAAAAATATTTCATTAAGTTAGCTATGTTAACATACCATATTTATATTTTATTTTCCTATATTAATAAAGTGCTTTGTAATCGATTTTTATTTTTACATTCATATTTCTTCATGTAGATTAGTGTATACTTAATAATAAATTTCAGAATAAACCACCTCAGAAAATACGTGATTTTTTATTTTTGAATATTATCATTTTAAGCATAAATATTATTACAGAATACAAGCATACAATCTGAAATAAATAGTTTCACTATTCCTATTTTTGAAATAATTTATTTTAAAGTAATTGCTGTTATGATATTTGATAATAGTATAAATTATAGATCAATTCTAGCAGATAATTTAAATGCTTTATTAATGAATGTTAATCCTAAAGGCAAATAACCATATATGTGATCAACTTATTTTAAACTAAATAATACTTAGCAATTGATGGTTTTTTTGCTAATCATTCTATATATCTTAATTAACCAAAAAGAATATGTAAAATATTAAAAAAAAGAAATTTATAATAAATAAATTAATTGAAGATTATCAATTACAGTATATAAAGGTAAAAATAAAATTATAGATAATTAAAGAAAAGATTGATTTTATTGCTTAAAAATTTTGTTTTCAGAAAAAAATTAAAAATAGAGATCACAAATGTATCTTTTTTCCAAAATATCATTGTGAGCTCAATTTTATTGAGATGTATTAAGGATTACTAAAATGTATAAAAGAAAATATTGTGATTAGGTTTACAAAAAGTTATATCTAAAGCTTTTAAATTCTATATCATTAATAACTATTCGTCAATATGCTCAAAAATCCTGGAGATATATGGGTATATATAAAAGGAATTACAGATAAGCTAGTGAAGTTTGTAGTAAAAAAATATAAGTTTCATAGAAGGTTACTCAATAATATATATAATGAGCTTAATATAGTAAAATAATATACAAATCATGTGATTTATACGATCAAGTGATAACTAAATAAAGTAATCGAATTGAGAACAAATTTTTAATTTTTATAAAGATTCAATCATAAGATAAAATTTTATAGAGGTTGCACTATAGGCTAATTTACGTAGTACAAAAATTAGTGATTGGCGCTGCGCTGGATGGGCGTAAATTAACGTTAATTAACCAAAGCATATTTTAAAATATTCAGTATAGGTTTAGTCCAATTTAAAACTTTGATAATGAATTGAATTTGGTTTCGTGTAACTGCTAAAAAATCAAATGGTATGTTTTTTTCTATCATTGAGAACTCAATTTACAATCTACATCCTCAAATGCATTTAAAAAATTTTAGAAAAAAATTAATATCTTCCTGCTTATTAATAGCAATTTTATTAACTTTATATGTGTCCTTTCCGTTTTCTTCACCATTCTTTTCTGAAATTAACTCTACGAATAGCACCCTTGGCTTCAGTCATATTTATGTCATAAATCTTGCTCATCGAACAGATAGGCGTCATAATATGGAGGCCGTTGCGAATGTACTTAGCTTGGATTTTGATTTTTTCAAAGCCATTTCCAATGATAGTGAAACTCTTAACGAGTATAAGAGTGACTTAGCGCCTTCTCACAAAGCTTGCTATGTTAGTCATTACAAAGTTTGGGAATTAATAGCCCTCCAGAAGTATGAGAGTGCTTTGATCTTAGAAGACGATGTAGACATTGAAATGAGCATTTCATCAATTGTGTCTAAAGTTCATCGTGACTTGCCTGGTAATTGGGAAATGGTATATCTTGGACATTGTTCCGACGAAGGTGATTATTTCTTTAAATTTCGCCGTATGCTCAACCCTTCTTTATATAAACTGTTCAAATCCAACAGCCCATCTTGTACACATGCCTATGCTATTTCATCTTTGGGTGTCTCCAAGTTACTAAAAGAACTTGTCGATCCAAAAGATCCGATTGATGTGGAATTGGTCTATAGAATTAAAGCGGGAAACATCACCTCATATAGTCTTGAACCATCAGCAATTGTTCAATGGAAATCTTTTGATAACCCATCAGATATTTCTCCTGGCGCCATGGATGCACCACAGCTTTTGGAAAGTTCCACCATGCATTTTCTTGGTTTAACTTAATGGCTTTTATACTACTTTTGTAATTAAGCTTGACACCTATTTATTTTTATTACCGTCACGTATTACATATTTATAATTTAGGAATAACTGTAGATAAATATAATATTTTTGCTCACATCAGGCCTCCCTCAATCAAAGATAAAAGTTAATATCAGAATCTTTGATCTTTATTATTTTAAAAAGAAATTTTAATCATTCATACATATAACATGTCATTTCGGAAAAAATTCTGTTGGAGATGTTTTAGTAATTTCCAGATCTTTTTTCGCGATAAGTTAGTTGAATAATATAATGATTTGAATGATTGAATAACAACAGATAAATAAATAAAGCAAGAGAATAAATTATTTTATATTTTCAAACGTTGTAACATATTTATTATTATTTAAGATTATATTCTTATGTGTGTGATGCAAAAAAAGTGGATTGTATATTTCGACCTCCTTATAGTTTGCACATTTTGTTAGGCCGATAATTACTCAAACTTATTCATAATCGCATCATAGATTTCGCAAAATTGTTTTCGTAGTTGGTAAGAAAAAATCTTTAGTTATTTTATTAAGATTTATAAACATCAACTTATCCAAGTAAGGTAAAATTATTTACCAGAAATTATTAATAATATATCAGTATCAAAAAATATAGATTGGTAATAGAGCTTAAAATATTATTAAAATCTTAATCTGTCATGATAATATTAGGATTTTGTTAATAATATTACTATTGAATAGCTTATTCTTTACATATTGAAATTCTTTAGATAAAAGATTGATTTCATTGTATAAGTATTATATCTTTAATCACTATTATTATTATTATTCAAATAATTAAATAATTAAGTATTTACTATAATACTTAAAAAATATCAAATTTAAAGATTTATAATTTTTATAAAAGATAATATTATAATATTAAAATTACTATTCTTACTATTTAATTATTTTAAAAGATGAATATATCAAATATGATTTTTAGATCAAATATGTTTAAATTTAATATAGAAGCTTCATAATAGAAAAAATAAAACTGCTAAGAAAAATAAAAAATAATTTAATAAAATAATCTTTAATATAAATTATATTTTAAATTTAAATATTTAAATAAAGATATAGTAATTAAATTTTAATAAAATAAATAATAAAATAATCAATTTTTTAAAATATATATTTTTGATTAAAATAAAAATACTTATTATTATTTTAATTAATCATAAATTTTAATAAAAAAAATTTAATAATATTTTATTAATTTGACTGATTTTAGAAAAAAATTTAATTATATGAAAAATATAATTTAATACTTTTCAGAAACTTGGTTTTCTTAATATGCAGTAGCTGCAAGATGACTATATAGTAAATATATAGTTACTACCTTACTTAAAAGTAGCTTAATTGCAGCCTTATAGGTATTATGCAATTACTGTATAGTAAAGAATCAAAGTTTCTGTAAAGTATATATTTATCAATTTTATTAAAAGATATTTTAAGTTTTATTAAAAAGTTTTTTAAAATAAATCAATTTAAAATTAAGTTTAAAAAATGAATTATTATAATTTTTAAAATTATTTTAAAAATCATATATTTACAAATTAATTGATACTTTATTACTAATAAAAATCTTAATAAATTATAAAAATCATTAAAATTATTCTTTATAGTAAATTTTATAATATTATATTATAATCAATATCTAAAAGTAAATTATCAAAGATTAATAATAAAATTTTAAAAATTACAAATTTTAATTTATAAATAACTTTAATTTTTATTATATAATTAAAAACTATAATATACAATATTTATTTATAAATTAATTTAAATTTTTATAAAAGTAAATCAAAAGAAAATTTATAATAAATAAATAATCAAATTTAATTATAAATCTTTATAATTTAAATAATAATTTTAAATAATAAAAAAAATTGTTTAATTT
>CAJVPQ010003511.1:0-11023 GCA_910591825.1 Funneliformis caledonium
ATTAGCATACATTGATTTACATTCTATTAATAAATAATTTTTAGAACCGATTCTAACTAACAGTTTTAGGACCGGTTCTACAATTAGAACCGAAGTTCTAATGGTTCCAAATTTGAGAATCGGAACTGGAAGAACCGAATTTCTAAACCGGTTCTAACTGCTCTATTAAGGAACTGCCCCATCCCTACATATCAGTGATAATGTATATATCAGATGAAATAAAAATCTTATAGCTTTTTCTATTACCATTTCAATCAAGATAAACAGCTTGAGATAAAAAATCCTTTATTAAAACTTGCTATTAACGAAATAACTTTATATAGAGAGAAAAAGCTTCAAAATCTGATGAAAAAGAACTGATCCAAAATTTCAAATCCAAATGATCATTTTATATAGTAAGACTTATTATATGTGTGTACTTTAGGTAAAAAATTCTCCCATGCTGAAGTTTATGAAGCTATCTAAGTAACAGTTACCTGCGTGCAAGGAACTTTAAAACTGTGGCTCATTAAGTATAAAGATAGACAGAATAAGCTTTACTTTGATATGGGAGTTGAACTAAAGCTTACCGATTTCAAGATCAAAATAATCAAATATAGGGGTGAATCTATGAAGTTAAAGTCATTGATAGATCAAGCAGCTACTAGGGTCTAATAATTTATAAAGATTAGAATTTCCTTTCATATTCAATAAATACTCTCCAGCCAGATACAGATTTCTTTAATCTTTTCCTAGAATTTTTGGCTAAGCCAGCGCCAAAAATTAATAAAGAAATTATGGATCTGATTCTCTGGCATACGTTAAATATAATCAGTGATAGAAATGTGAAACTTTATAAATATCTTTGGGATTGGTAGGCATATTTAGTACAGAAGCCAGAAGAGAAACCTCAAATAATTTTAGTCCTAAAATTCATACTACAACAGTGTGGAAAAAACATTATCACTAATTTTATTGGTGATAAAGTCTTAGGGCGACATCTCCATTATGCTACATCAGATTTAGAGAAAATTCTTGGACTTTTAATAGCGCCATTCAAGCTTGAAAACTTATTGTTATGAATAAGACTGGAATGTCTAGTGAGGACTGGTATAGATTTAATGGGTATCTCAAATCTCTTATAACGGAAGGAATGGTGACTATAGAATGCAAGGATCTCAAATCTAAACGAATAGATGATTTCGTTAGGTATATGATTACAAGCAATCAAGATGCTTTGATCAAGATAGATATAAAAAATTTTCATATAGTTTGTTACGATATTTCATCACACTGTAGGGATAATACAGCATATTTTAAAAGACTACGAAATGTATTTAACTATCCCGATGTGCTTGAAGTAGTTATGAAATATCTTCTTAGTCGTGATATCTCAGATTTTGAACCACAAAAAATTCTTGTAACTAAAATGAAATCAGATATAATGCGTGATCAGCTTCTTACTCCTATTTGATTTATAATCAATTATATTTTCTCATAGTGTGAGGATAAAATAGCCAAACCAAGTTGTACATCACTATATCAAAATTATCTTAAATGGTATGAAGAGAATGAGGAAAAACCATATAATAGTGCTATACTAGGAAAGAAGTTTTCACTAATTAGCATTAATCAGACGTGTTCACATGATAATAGAATAAAAGTATATCAGTATATTCTTGATCACTTTAAAATCATAGCCAAGTTTTGTGAATCTGGCTTAGGTGAAATGGAAGAATTTTCTGATATACTTCAAGCTGACGTGCTTCCCAATGATATTACAAATATACCCATATTCAATGTGCCAGTCCTGTATCATCCAAAAAAGAATACGCTTTCACCTAGCATTAGTAAAAATAAGAAGGTAGATAAACAGGATGGAAATTCAGGACCTTTTTGACTATGTGGTAAAAAAAAACTGAAGCTCCAATCGCCTCAATATCTGAAACATCTGAAATTACTAAGGTTTCTGAACTATCTGAGTCAGTAATCAATAAACCTGAAATTAGCAAACCCCTTAAGCCTATCGAGTATATCAGTAATGTGTTGAAAGGACCCAAACCCAGTAATAATAAAATATTATCTAAAAGAATCCAGCAAGAAGAGCGTCTCAGAAAATGGGCAATCGACCATGGTGAAGACCCTGATAAGTTTATGACGATTACAGAAAAAGACGTTAACATATCTTGGAAGTATCGAGACAGAATGATGGCGAACGCAAAAGTCATAGAATTTGCTAGAAAAAATAAAATGGACCTAAACGATTTATTTTATATGACTATAAGAGAAAGGTTAATAAGTAAAGAAATATATCTCCAGGAGTTTGAGAATGTAAAAAAAACCCTAGGAGTATATTTACGATGACAAGGAGTGGCAAAAAAATATAAGCATACTTCAGAAGAATGGTATGCTTTGGTAAAGAGTGAATAAAAACAGGACAATAGTGTTGGTAGGGATAGGACTTTTTGTTCTTTACAACTAGGTGATATATAATTTCAAATTATTATTATTTTTTTTCGCTTATCCTAGCAACCTACAATTTTTAAATATGCAAAACATATTCCAATCAGATCAGGTAGTCTCAAAGAGATCTCTCATAAGTTATATATATTTTCATTTTCTCTAACCCTCTGATAGTTTTTACCAACCATGAGGTAGTGAAATTACGGAATAATTTTTTTGAATTGAACTTTGTTCATTTAATATAATCTGAATACCACAGATTAATTTAACTATCACATATATTCTACATATCACATTATATCTGCAATTGCAACCAAGTTTATTATAGACCACTAACTCACCAATGAGATGAGTATTGAAGAGCTCAGTCAGTATGCACCAGAAATGCATAACCTCTTAAAAGATGATAGAGAGAAAAGGTGTCAGGCTCGTAATTGTCTCTAAAAAATGTATAAATTTAGCAAAGAGTAGGCATTTGCTTTGATTCCTGACCAAAGAATTGGGCGGTATATAAGTCAAGTACTGATCCTAGAAGAACTAGAATTAGAAGCTGAAGTTAATATAAACATAGTATATGAGAATGTCCTAGAAGGCGAGACTATTAGAGAAACAGCTTAAAGTATTGTTCAGGATAATCTTAGTAAAAGAGATGTAAAAGCGATATCTAAAACTTTAGTCAAAACAGCTTTTGATCCTGTAGTTGTCTCATCACGTCTCTCTAGACTTCGAAGAGAATTGTGAACCCTCAATGTTTCAGAAAAAATAATCTCTGCTACCAAGATTCTGGAGATAACTAGAGCATCTAATAAAATCTAACAGGAGCATACTGAGCAACGTAAAAATGAAGGACTTCATTATCCAGACCACTTCTCGTTAGAATCAGTTAAGGAATGGCTAGATTTGTATATTGTGTCTAACACATCTGATAAACAGGTCCTAGCTGATGTAATGATCATGCTCTGTATTCATCCTGCTGAAATTAAAAACTTGCGTATAGCAAATGGAGGTGTAACTGAGTACGCAAAAAAACTGAGGCCAACAGGATATTCCTTAGGTATTTAGATCACTAGAAAAAAATGAGGAGCGGGTTAAACTACTCCTTATATAGATTTAGAATGCGATTTCTTCTGAACAGTTAAGAGACCCTGGAAAGCGTAGATCAACATACTTAAGTGCATTTCTAAAGAAAGATAAATATATTTCTAAACCTTATGAGCCACTACTCCCTAGTTCTTTGCGCAAATTAGAGACAGTATTTGCTTCCGTAATGTATAGGCCTAAAAATTTGTCAAAAGTCAATACTTATGTCAGTGAAGCCCTTCGACATTCACCTGATAATCATGCTTCTCCATCTGATAGATATACTATAGTCAATTACAGAAAGCAGGATTAACCTTATGATCAAACAAGTCCATTCAACATTTTTGATGAAAACTAATCACATATAAGGGTTAGAGGGATCAGATCGAAAGGACTGATAAATCAATCTGATATCATTTATTAATTTTATTTTTTCGTTCGTCTAAAGATATGTCATATATAAAATATCGCAGAAATGATAACTGATCAAAATCATTTATCTGATGCATCGAGCGAGCAAAAAGTTATTAGATACACAGAGAAATTAGCCCAGATGTTCAGACTAAATAAGCAAAATGCAGAAGTATATAGTATATTTTCTGGTGAAAATAGGGCACTAAAGAAACAATTGGAAGAATATCATTCTCAACACAATACTTTAGAAAAGAGGGTAAAAAGATTAGAGAGAGATGTAAAGTCCTTAGAGACTGAATTAGAAGATCTGAATGAATATGTAGAACTAGACGAATATGTAGATATAGAGACTGTGTCGATTTAATACAAGAAATAGTTCCCTCGATAATTGTTAAAAAAGGTAAGGGTTCCTCCTATTTATCTGAGTCTTCTGAAGAATCTGATTCAGCTGAAATAATTGTAATAAGAGAATGAAAGGCTGTTCCTTATAAGCAACGAAGAAGAGGTGATCAAAGAAAGTTAAGATTCTTCGATCAGAATGAAAGTTTTCCAATATTTTATATCAAAATTCTGAAAAAAAAACACTAAACAGTCAGCTAATCTTCCACAGTATCAAAGGTATAAGGGATATTGTATTTTATATTTTTTTGTTTGAAGATACAACATATAATACAGATTATATATCATCAGGAAATTTTTTCAGGGGATATATAACGATATATATTTCTTTATCGTTATTTATCACATTAATTATAATATGTGATATATATCGATAATAATCACACTCATCAAGTAATATCGATGTGGATAAATAGTGATAAAACATCAGATTTTAACCTAAATGATAAATATCGATAAATATTTAAACGATAAGCATCGAATTTGATAAACACCAATAAATATGCTAACGATAAATAACTTAAACGATAAGAAATACAATCGAAATTTAACTAATACGATAAATGCATTTATTTTATTATATAACGATAAAATACTATATAAAATAATGTAATCCTTTACAAATTTTATTATAATAACGATAAAATACTGCTATATAAAATAATGTTAAGGGATATTAATAAGAAAAAAAAATAAGCAAAAAAATAAGCGATAAAAATAACTGTAAACGGAAGCCTAAATCAAAAAGCAACGAAATCGCAAAATTAAAATGAATGATATTAAACTTAAAACTTAATTCATAAATAGAACGAATTAAAATAATTACCGTTATTATTCAAATAATTTATCGTATGATTTAAAACTTGTATCGCCAAACATTGTTTGGTCTTCGGATGGCTCATCATCTTCATGATCTTTATTGTTTTTCTTTTTGCTATAATTGTCGCTGGGCACTTCTTCACGTAAGATCGATGTTGAATCGTCAAGCACAATTTTACCATTTTTATCAAACGCTTTCTAATTTTGACATTGATTAATAAAATTAATTTTTAAATAACAAAATGAATTCGATAATATCCTAAATCTTTTTAATCGCAATTCTAGCGATTTCTTGATGACTTCGAGAGTGGGACAATCCAGATTTAATAAAATATCACATACAGATGCTGTGTAGATGTACATATCATTAAATTCTTCATCGTTAGCATTATCTAGCGATGGAAATGCGGTACTAGTGATTTTTTCTATCATGGTCCTATCAGTGAACAATTTGTTATAATTGTCTTTTACTTCCTTAGATTGCTTCCATTCCAGGATATCTCTCGAGTTTTTACGTCTATTACTCTTTATTTGCAGTCCGAATGTTCTGAGAATAGCATTTTGGATTGCTGAGACATGACTTCCTCTCATGTCTTTCATTTTTCGCATGAGCTATCATAAAATAAAATTAAAATTAAATATTTAAAAATTAACAATTAACTGACAATAATTACCAGAGAATGATGTTTTCCAATAAAGGTGTTGATCCATTCTGGTTCACCCAATTCGTGAATATAATTTGGATAGCTCGAATTTAGCCATTTTTCCAATAATCGTTGATATTCCTCTAACTTTGGCCACATGTTATTTGGAAAAAATTCAGCGCATACTGCGCTATATCCATCCTATATAATATAGCAATAAATAACTATCTAAATGTGATAATGTAATACAAACTAAATTATTACTTACATTAAATACTTTTTGACTAAGCTCATTATTTTTATCGCTGTTTAGTTTTTTTACTTGAATCTGAAGCCATGAAATTCTATCAAGCGATATTTTTTGCATTTCATATAAAACACGAAGTTGTTTGCCTTGTTTTATTAACATTGTCTCAATATTATTGAGAGGATCACGATCATCAGATGAAACTCATCTGACAATTGAAGTTGAATGTTGACTTTGAGCGGGTTCAACTATGATAAGCGGTTCAACTATAGGTGTTGAGCGTCGACTTTGTTGTCTCTTATTAGAGGTAGGCGACGTGATATCTGGAGTTATTATTAGCGTATGAGATCGACTCCTCATGATAATTTCTCTATTGTCAACTGGATCGATAATTATCATTGATGATGTGGCCGATTGTTGAGATGATGATCGTTGAGTGGTACTAGATTGTTGAGTTGAAGACGGTTGTGAGGTAGTAGAGGTAGATTGATGAGAAGAATTCAAAACTCCTTCTTCTTCTTCTTCTTTTTCTTCTTCTCTACTATAATATGTTTTATGAGAACGTTTTTCAACACGTCTACTTCTTCTTAGACCCCTTGCACGTACTGCACCTCTTGCCTCTCTTGTAACTAAAATAAAATATTCAACATGTATTAACATTTATTAATACTTAACGTTTATTAATACAATAATGTAAATAATGTAGAAATTATTATTACCTTCTGTATTTTTTAATGAACTTTCATCGCTATGTTCCTCATCTGAATTATGATATTTTCGGTTTGACGTTTCTGAAGATTGGGCTCCCCGACGTTTATAAGTCATTTTTTTTTAAAAAAAAAGTGTGAGAAAATGAGAAAATTTGAAAAGAATGAGTAAGAAATCGCTAATATTTTAAAAAGAGAGCGCGAAGAAAAGTTAAAAAGCGTGCGAGAAAAAAAATGTTAGAAAGTGAGAGAAAAATAAAATGTAAGAAAATGAGAGAAAAAAAAATGTTGGAAAGCGTGCGAGAAAAAAAAAATGTTAGAAAGTGAGAGAAAAAAAATTGTTAGAAAGCAAGAGAAAAAAAAAGTTAAAAAAGCACAATTGGAAAATTAATAGAAAGTTTAAGAAAAGTTACCCTTATATAGTATATTTTCGCTATTTTTGATATCAATCGTTATGAATCTCACTTAAAATGATTTACTTTGCGATTTAGTTTATTTAATTGTGATTCTTCAATTATTAAAATCAATTAATTGTTTGCAATTACTATATTTGTTTAAGTGTATTATTTAAACGATATTCAATTATCAAAATCAATGTAGTTTATCGATTAAATAATAATAATTCAATTTCTGAATTACTTTAAAAATCATTAAATATCTTATCGAAAGAAAATAAATTTCATTAAACAATTTTTTCGATACAACTCTCGATACATTAAATAAGATGATTTATAAATGCTTACATTGTTCCCAAACCTTTGCAACTTCCTACGCTTTAAAATGTTATATTTCTGACAAACATCAATATGTTGCTAAAGATGAAGGTAAAACTTCTCGTTTAAACATACCATATGATGATACCAGTCTTTAGGATGATGATTTACCAATCGATGAACCTGGTCTTTGGGATAATGATTTACCAACTGAGGATCAGACACTAGTAAGTTCATGATAACTATTATATTGAAAATAATTTAATATTAATTGGATTTTTGATATTAAATGACAAGCAGAATGAAGATATTGAACCGATGATATTAGAACAACCTGTAGAAACAGATAGGAAAAGTGAAAAAGGTGACGAAACAGACGAAGAAATCAATGATAACTTGACATTTCCATTAGTTATCGATCCTGAAAATTTTAGTAGGACTACATTAGACGATGCCACAACAGACAAAATGCATCCGCCAAATACTGAATGGCCAAATGATATTTACCGAGAATTTATGGAAATCGTTATGGAATACCATTTATCTAATTCTTGTGATGATAGAATAATTAAGTTGATCAATAATAAACAAAATTCTATCGATAAAAATCCATTACCAAAAAGCATCAAGGAAGGTCGTAAATTCCTTAATGTTAACGAATTTCTTTATATGAATTCAAAACAGTTCCTATCACAAATTTCAAGGATATAGATTATAATTTCTATTATCAACCGATAATTCACAGAATTAAGGTTTTACTTCTTCAGCCCAATATTAATAAGGATTTTGTTTTTCGAAGTCAAGATGACAATACATTGATTAGGACTTACGCTGAACAATTTGATAGTGATTGGTGAAAAATAACAGAAAAAAACATTCCTATTGATAATAATTTACTATTGATTATTATCTATGCCGATGCAACTACGTGCGATCATCTTGGTAAAACATCAGAACATCCAATTTATATTTCGCTAGGTAATATTCCAAGTTAGTTGCGGAATAAATCTGATGCTAAAATCCTTGTTGGTTATCTCCCGAAAATAAAAGCAAAGGATAATACGACAAGAAATTCTAAAGAATTTCAAAAATTACAGAGGCAAGTTTTCCGTAGATGCCTTCTAATATTATTATCGCCGATATTGAATCAAAACGACATGTATTTTGTTGTAAAAAACGAAATACATCTATTCATCCCAAAAATATCGATAATTATCGCTGATATGGCAGAAGCAGCGACATTTACTGCTACATATCTTCCTTCGACTTCTAAATGACCTTGTGGTTTTTGCTTAGTAAGCAATGAAGATCTCAATAATATGGTGTTAACTTACGTTGATTTACGAACTCCAGAAAAAATGAAAGAAACCATCGATATAAATCAAGCCAAAGAACTTTCGATTCATACAGATATGATTTTAACATTTATGAGGCGACCGTTCCAGATCGAATGCACATGCTTGATCTCGGTATCATGAAGTATCTTTTGGAGTTTACTCAGAAATACTTACACTAAAAAGTTGATGTTAAAGCAGTTAAGGATATAGATCATAGATTATGTGAAATTCCACGCTATTCAGGCTTAATAATTTTGAAGAACGGCTTGGAAAATATTTTGAAATTCACCGCCAATGATTATCACAATATAATGAAAGTAATTATATTTGTTACAGATAATTTATACGAAGATTATAAAGAAGAAGGAATACTATGTGAAAGATTATGTAGCATGTTTTGTCTTTATTTAAAGATGTATATGAAGTTGCGTTAGGAATCATTTACGGATATGGAATTGGCAGAATTGCAGGTAATATAATTAATATCTTTAATGTTAAATTTCAGTCATTCAAATATCGATAAACAAACATATCAATAAACTTTTTTTTTTTTAGACGTATATAACTGAATTCTGTCAAGAATTTGTAATAATCTTTTATAAATATTCGCCAAGTCACTGCAAAATTCCAAAACTTCACGTACTTCGCTATCATGTAGTTCCATCGATTCGCCATTATGGTTTAGTGAACGGCATGTCCACGGAAACTTACGAAACGTTGCATAAAAGTAACGTTAAGAATCTGTATCGAATGACAAACAAAAAGAATTATGACCCGCAGATGTTAAATACGGTATGTTATATAATCTACTATTTATATCTACTTCAGTTTATCATTATTGATATTAACTGTTAAAAATTCAATTAATGTAATAGGTACAGTGTAAATTTTTGGCCTCTAAATGAACATCGGTAAGATATAAAACCAAAAGATCCAATGGTTTTAGAAATTTTCTATGGGAATTAAACGTTAGTAAGATTGAATCAAAAGTTTCTCAAATAAAGCAAGATGACTATATCCATCATTTATATAAAGAAGGTTTTGATCATCTTCATGAAGGTTTTGAAGAATTTTTAGCTGAAAATGACATAACTTGTGATGAATTTGGATATTTCAAGATATATTCAAGTGTAGCTGTTGAATCAACCGAAATTATTCGAACAGCAGGCAATTTTTATGGTAACGAGTAGTTTAGTGACGTAGTTGTTTCTTCTGAAGAAAACGATTGGTATGGAAAGGTGCTGTATATCAATATATATTTTATGATTTTTATTAAGATTTTTCTGTAAGTTATATAATGTCTAACGTCATTAACTTAATCTTTTAAGCACTTTTATTATTGGAATTTTTCACTGAAAAAGATAAAGATTCAATAAATCTCATTTTATTACGATAGTATGATAATGTCGATAAAGAAATATATGGATATCTAAGACTTTGGCTAACCGATCATTATACATGCGTCTATTTAGATTCAGTAGATATGACAGTTTACATTATACTAAGAAGAAATTGTGAAAATGAATATTTCGTTAATATATATATTTTTTAAAACATATATGATAATAAATAACTGCATCATCAATTATCACAGTGATTAATTTTGAAAATTAACTGTATCGTCAATTATCATAGTGATGATATTTAATAATTAACTGCATCGTTAACTAACATAGTGATTAATTTTGATTCAGTTAAATATCACTATAATATTGCAGATATTTATCAATATTTATCTTAATGCGTTGATCATCGATATTTTTATAATGATAAATAACGATAAAAAGATATATATCGTTATATATCCCCCAAAAAAATTTCCTGATGCTGTAATACACATAGTTATATTAGTTAAACTATATATCATAAAAAAATTGCTACACGCT
This sequence comes from Funneliformis caledonium, assembly GCA_910591825.1. NCBI lineage: Eukaryota > Fungi > Glomeromycota > Glomeromycetes > Glomerales > Glomeraceae > Funneliformis > Funneliformis caledonium. The sequence goes on from CAJVPQ010003511.1 coordinate 10,689, forward strand.
ATAAATTTACTTACTTTTCACTATTGTAGTGGATTAGTTTTAAAATTAACCACAGGTTTTCGAAGATATTCCTCTAGTTCATCTTCATCAGAAGAATCATTACCTATTTCGAACAAGCCAAAAAAATTGCTTTTATTTTGATCTTGAGCTGGATTATTAGCAACTAAAGAATTATCTCGGTAATACTTATTGTACGTATCACTAACAATTTTTAATGCATCATCGATAAACTCTCGTTCCCATTGTTGTTGTCGATAGTACTTTAATTTTATTCGAGGATCAAGAACTAAAAATAATATAATAAATATATTATTAGAGATTAAATAAATTTTAAC
>CAJVPQ010003512.1:0-11022 GCA_910591825.1 Funneliformis caledonium
ACTGTTTAGCCATATTTTCTTTAGCAGACTTTGTAGGTGCTTGTTTGATTTTTTGAAACTGTAAATCTGTAATATGACAATATCTACCGTTTATTTGAATATCAAAATAAAAATTATTAAGTTCTCTCTATGTTACTTCACATGAATGGCATCCTCGATCTGCATTATGTTGTCAAACTCCTGTCAAATCATTGCCTTATGGCAAATCGGCAGTACACATACCAAGACCTTCAGAAACAAATATTCTTTCACCATTACAATTAGTTATAATTATTCCATCCTGCAACTTCTGCATTTGACAAATAAAAGGTTTAATAAAGTTCTCAATTTTCGCATCAAACAGAACAAGATCAACCAAGAAATGATTTTTAAAATGCTGTCGTATCAAAGTGACATGTTTCCAATTTATACATATAATCTGTCTAGCTTATAATATGCTTTACCAAATGCATTAAAATCATCGTAATATAAATCTATGAAGAACTTCAAATGGCGAAGATTAGGTGGATTCTGAAAATTGTATCAATATGGTAATTGATATTGTTGATATATACGTCTTATTTTTGGTTGATTGTTTTGAGTATATAGAATTTCTCTAATTCGATAATCATAATTCTCAGGTTCCATTGAATCCTTGAGCCAGATATTAATATGACTAATCACATCATTAATTTGAATTGTTTTTCATTTTTCAGTTAACCAAACAGTGTTGTTTTGAGATTGTTTTAGACGATTAATCGATTTTATATTACCTGGAAGATTCACGTAATATAAAATCTTTTGAATGTATAATAATTTTTCGTTACTATTCTCTTTAGGTATTATAATACCATTGACTTGTTTCAATTGTTGATATACGGTTGTTTCCTCTTGAACACGATAGATCACAAAATCTCTGGCTTGATAAAGTACTAAAGAAATAATGATAAATATTTTTTGAGTTTAATCACAGCGTTAAATATAAACTATAAATATTACCTTTTCAATTCTGTATAATATTTCACCAAACATTGGTGACTCTTTTCATATTTGTCTATGTCATAATTCTAACCTTTCTGAAGTCTTGACATCAGAACCAAAGTATAATTTTGAATAAATAGATGGATTATTAAGAATACGTTGGAGGTGATTGAGAATAAAAAGGTATATCCTTCTTTATGAGAATTATAAGTAGACAGGGTATCTATTGGATTAATTTTAACATTATGGCTATTGAGAGTCATCAATGGCAGATCACGTCACATTCATTTTAATGTTATAATACTGAGAGAAAGATCAAATACGCAAAATTCTGGATTTTGCAAGATTTTTGCTAGGTCTTGATATGCGTGAGATCCTGTTGATTTATTGAATAAGATAATTATTAAAAAAAATGTAAATATTCTAAAACAGCACGATTTATTGTTACCTATCATGTGTTTTGTATACCAAATGAACATTATTATCACCGTTTTATTAGAAAAGTTAGGTCTAGCATCACCAAGATAAGCAGGTATGTTTTGTGACCCATCGTATTGATTGTTGAATTCAAAAGAAATCTCATCTTTACTACTATCTGTATCATGATTAGATTCCAATGAATGGTTTTCTTGTTCGTCTTCATTAACACTATTCTCTTGTTCATCTTCATTAATACTATCCTCATTTATATATAAATCATCCGTAAAAAGGTCATGCATAGCATTTGTATATTATCAGGTGTTACAATATTATTCCTCTCTTATTGTAAAATCAAATCAAAACTTTCATCATTAATAAAGTTAAGTCGAGATAAAGAAAATTTAACAAAGTTACTTCAAGTACATGTATTAATATTTGTATCCAGAGTTTGTTGAACGATTTTTAAAGGTTAACCTTTTACCGATTTTTGGATGAATTACTTGCCGTAAATTTGCTACTTGAATTGTTTTACGTGTATTTTTAATCATATTGAAAAAAAATAAAAATTAGTAATTCTTTTTTTAAAAAAAAAGTTTTACTAACATCTTTTTTGACATGAATGATGTTATACAATGATTATATTTACTATATTTGATATCACATGTGATGATTGGTATTTCTATAAAAAAAACCTGTTTTGAATTTATAAATACTGTCTTGTATTATGATCTCCACCATTTAAATACAACAAACTTTCTCTTAAAATTATTTCTTATAAATATGTTTTTTTTTTCAGGTCGAACAAAAGAAGCAAATGATAAAAAAAAGAAAAGCGTCAGCACCCAAGACAGCTAAACTGCGTGCTAATCAAAAAACTATTCAAAAAACCAATACAAAAATTCCTGGTAAGTCTTTGAAATGTTTTGATAAAAGATTTAATTCATTAGAAGTAAAACTTATAGTTTTATTTAATAATGTTCAAGATAATCAAGTATTGTCTAAAAATGTCAATATTCAACAGGATGTTTCTCAGATATAAGAGATCTCTGATAATGATGATGATAATGATGCAATAGTGTCTAAAGTTACCAATATTCGACAAGATGATCAACTTAAATTATTATCATTTTCTACTAAGCCTTTTGCAAAAGAGAACTATAACTCTGATGATGATTCGAAACATGATTCTATTTCATCATTAATTACTAATAAAAAGATTAAAAATGATAATAACGATCTAGAATGAATTCTTAGATCATTACTTTCAAAAGGAAGAATTTGTAATCAAAATGAAGATACTATTGATCAAATCAATCAATTATTGTCAAACATCCAAGATGAACAACAAACTAATCGATTATTAAACATCCAAGATGAACAACAAACTAATCGATTATTAAACATCCAAGATGAATAATGAATCAATCAATCATTAAACATCCAAGATGAACAATGAACCAATCGATCATTAAACATCCAAGATGAATAACGAACCAATCGATTATTAAACATCTAAGATGAACAATGAATCAATCGATCATTAAACATCCAAGATGAATAATGAACTAATCAATCATCATCAAATATCTAAGATGATTAACGAACCAATCGATCATTATCAAACATCCAAGATGATCATGTTAATATTGATTGTACAAGTCATTTATTATTTAAGCCAATTAACAAAGGTCATAAACGAGGTCACAGACAATTTGGTCTTGATCTTAGGTCATCGCCTAGACAATTTAATACTAGACGACCCTTTAAAGATTATTATAATCTGAATACTAAAAAGAATAATCATATGGAATTATATTCAGCCAATAGTAATGATCAAATTCGTTCTTATGGGGTTTCCAATCAAGTATGACATAGTAAACATCATTATGATAATGATGATCAAGATGATAATATTTCTCATCAGGTATTACATATAAACCAAAGTCATCACCTTTCATTCGGCTCTACCCCTACAACAATACTGATATCGCTAACTGAATCTCAACCTGTATCTAACAGAGAGGTAAATTTATTTATAATATGTTATATGATTAAAATTATCTAACCGTTTGATTTTAGGTCACTAGTGAACATGTTTCTGATATGTGTAAAGAGATGAAAGTTATGTTTATACAAAGTCAAAATCCTGGTTCAGCTGCAGTTGCAGCTGTTGTAAAGATTCTATTACCTGATTAGGGAAAAAATAATGAAAATATTAAATTTTTAAAAGGATGCAGATTGGAATACTTAGCACAATACCGTTCACAATTCAATAATGATCTTAACTTTTACGTGAAAGAATATGTAAAAATTAATAAGTAAGTTATTTTTATAAAATATTATTGTAAGTTATCTTTAAATAGCATTTCAAGTACCAATGAAATACCAAGTGAAGATGATATAACATCATTTGTAAATGATGCTTTTCTTAAAGATATTTTCTTTACTCAATTAGCCATTATCAAAGAAGATGAATTATTCAATAATGTAACTATCATCAATACTTTAAAGACACTTTTAAAGAAGGCATTTATGTTACATTTGACACTTGAAGTTTCACATTTAACCAACCATAATGTGAATAACCATCATATATTACAACAAGTAAAGGAATTAGATCATTTAACTAGTGATTTGACTATTCCAAATTTAACCTAAAAGAATGCTGCCAATCAAATTAATATATCAGCATTGGCTTTACTAAGACGTTGTATACGTAGATCACACAGATAAAGATGATGAACATATTTTTTATTTATGATATATTTAGCAATATACAAATACAAATTTTTATATGTAATATAATTATTAAATGGATATCATAATACATTAACAGAATGCTTATGTAATGCATTAAAATAACATTTATTCAAAAAATATTATGTAATGTATAATAATTACCTTTTTTAATAAATAACATAATTTGAATTTGCTAAATAGCTTATTGTTATCAATATTAACATATAATATGTAATGTTAAAACAATTATTTATCTGATTTGATATATAAAAGTAATCATGTAATACTTAAGATTTATCATTCTGTATTATGTATACTATTAATGTTATAATCAAAATTTGTCAAAAACCTTATTAATAACTATTCCAACATATATAATAATATATATTATTATATTAATATCCTAATTGTATATATAGTATAATAATTATAAAATACTATCAAAAAAAAATGAGTCTGATAGTAAAGAAAACCTTACAAGTAGGAAAACTATCTTACTTTACCTAAAATAACATATTACCAATAACTAAAAATTTATTTATATTATTATTTAAGAAGATATCTACTTACTAGTTGCATAATTGAAATTTACTAAAGCATCTAATTATTTTTCTATACCTGATAATTATATTATTAAAACTACTTAGAGTTGGGCTAATAATTGTTATATTATTTAATGCTTTATATATTATATAGAAGAAAACCACATTATTTGATTTATTTTGAAGATAATTTATAATATTAAATCATATTAGCTTAATCTCTATTTAATACTTCTGTTAAATTATATAAGTAAGTTATTATATTTTTATTATTTTAAAAAAATCATAAAAGGTAATATTTTAATACATATATTATTTTATTAGATAATAACACCAAATAAAAGAACTGTTATTTTTAAAATTTATCTCTTTAGATTTCAATTAAAATGTATTGATAAAAGTTATAAAGAAAAATTATAGATATTGAAATTTTATGAAAATTTGAATAAATCAGCTCAAATTAAATATGCTAAAGGTTTTGCAAAAAGTGTTCAAATAAATTTTAAAAATTTAACTAAAGACTTTAGAATCTTAAAGATTATATTATTTTAAAAGCTTTAGAATTTACTGTAAAAAATAAGAGATTTTATTTGTCATTTAGAAAAGAAGGTCCTAATAAGAAAAAAAAAATATAGTTAATAGTTTATATATAAGATATAAAAAATGTTTCACGTAATATGTATTACTATTTTGTAGTTTTAGAATCAAAATTATCACAAGAATATACTGTTTTTCAAACTTGCCAGAAAATTGATATATATATGAAAGAATTAATACCAATTAATTTTATTAATCTAAACTCTGTTATTACACCTAATCCTTTAAAAGAACCTGATATAACTGATCCATTAATTATTAAACAAGTTATTAGTATAATTAAAAAAGATGCTTATCATAGTATTAAAAAATTCTTAAATACATAATACTAGCATATATTCAAAATGAAAAATTAGATTCTACTAAAGTCTCGAATTAGGTCAGATTGATCTATTTATCTGACTTGATCTGATCTGAAAATTTAGGTCAGGTCAATAGATTTTCAGATTAATATCAGGTTAGGTCAACAGGTCAACCCGATCTGATCTGATCTGATAAAAATTTAGGTTAACCAATTATTTAAGAAGAATGATTTATTATTGTTAAATTAGAAATAATAGAGTTGATTAAATAAATTAATAATTGTTTATTATATTATTATTTATATTAAATATTTTTTGATATTATTTAATGAGTAAATATGAAAATTTTTCTTTTTTAAATCAGATTGGGTCAGATCAGATAAATCTGACCTGACAGGTCAACTAATCAAATTATATATAGCTGATATATTAAAATTTATTGTTTAAAAAATTTTTTTTTTTTTAAAGTATGGTAGTTCTACAAAATCTTTATTGAAATATAATAATTCTATCTAAAATAAAATATATATTTAAAAAAATTATGAAAATCTTATACAAACTAATCTATGATTAATCTATAGAAGACTGATCCTGCACTTTCCCAAAATCAAAATCTAACCTAAATTAAGTCTATCACTTTTTAGAAAAATAAAAAAAAAGAAACAAAAAAGGGTTTAGCTACTACAATACCAAAAATTTGACCAGTAGGATCTAAGGTAGTCCATCATGGTTATTGGAGTAGGTTGTAGATAATAAGAAATATTAGTGAAGGAAAAAACATAGCCAGTAGATGATGTTGATTCTATTTTTAGGTTAAGTATAATATTTTCTACTTTCTCTTTGTCAGTTTAAATAATACAGTGATTATTCTATATTTTCTGAGTCAGTTTAAACACTAAGTGTAAGAATGATAAGGTAGCTGCAAAAGTGAGAGGGCAGCTGTTTAATTTTTCTTGAATGAATTTGAAAAGATATTCTGTAACAATGCCTTTAATAAGAACTAAAAATGACTAATAGTTATAATATGAGAGGTCTTAACATATAAGTTATTCTATTTCAAAAGTACCAGAGTTAGTAATTAATTTTAGATAGTCTTTAGATTGATAGATAATGTCTTTTATTTCAAAGTGAATCATTAGATAAAGCTAAATATGATAAAATCTTTATTATCTGCATTACAACATGAGTATAAAGATGATGCAAGGTAAATAGTAAGATGCCTCAGTTTAAGTATTTTCAGTGTAGAAAGCATTTCTAGCAACTAAAGGAATTTCTTTTTTTTAACAGAAGAGGCAACATATAAGGTGCATCTAGACGTAAAATTATCATTAATAATGAATGCAATTACATCCTATAAGAAATGATAACTTGTATTATATTTGAAGAGAACATTCAGATTGATCAAATTGAAGGCAGAAGTCACTTTGAATTGTTCTTTAATAAATTGTCTAATTAGAGGTGAGACTGGATTATTATCATATTAAATGAAACATTTTAGGAAATAGGATGAAGCAATACTGAGAGTAGTAGAGTCCAGGCAATTTTTTGCTAGAGTGTTAACTATATCATTAAAATGATCCTTAGAGTATGCTTTGATCTTGATCATTTTAATTGAGAAGTTCTGATAAAACATTACTTCAAAAAAATAGTTTCAATTCATGTAGTTATTAATTTTAAGAAAAGGTCTAAATGTTGAGGATTTATCTATAAGATGCTAATATTGTCTGAACTGTGATATACAAGTAGCAGAGTCAGTGAATATCTTTATTGAACAACTGTGTGAGGCTACTAAAATTACTATAAAAATTGCAGTGAACTTAGGTAATGAAGATAAGGAAAACATTGTAGATAAAGCTAATGCAAAGGAAATCAGAGGAAAACTTTGATGTGTTTGTAGCTAAGCCAGGCCTATTCTGACAGAAGGCAGATTAATATTGATAAGCAAACTATTAGTATAAAAATCTAAATTAAGAGAGGTACTAAAAGATTATGCAATAGTTAGTAATCATATATTATGAGAGGAAGTATATACTTATCTATAAAATTGGAGAATAAAGAGGTATAAAAGGATGAGGGGGGAGAAGTAAGGATGAATAATAAATTGAGTTGAACTGTATAAGAGCTAGTTTATTAAGGACACCTAGTGACAGAAGGGTAAATCAAAGAGCTATAGAACTCTTGATTATATCTGACAAAGATAGAGACACCTAAGTTAACAGGTAAGACAACTATGAAATGCGGTGTATTATTAGTATTTCTAACATAAAAGGTATGTAAGTAACAGTTATTGCAATAAATAAATGTATTTTATGCTCATTATCTTTGATGGTTGTATAGTGAATCATATAGTAATAGTTGTCAACGATGTCAATGATTTTGTGATTAAAAATAAGTTATACTAATAATTCCAAATCAAGTTAAAATACTAAGCATTAATATCTAATGAGGACTGTAGAACCTCATAGCTATGCTATAAGTTATGTTTATAAGTAATTTACTGGAAGAGAAAATAACTACTCTTCAGTTGTAATTTGTCTTCTAGTGTATAATACTAGGTAGGTTTAGTATAACTGATTAAAATGTGACTGGTGAGTTTCTTGAAATCTCTAAAGGTAAACATATAACTGCCATAGTAGTTGGTAAGTTGATTAATAAATAAAACTGAAAATTTCCTTAGGCTCTTTCTGAGAGATCTATATGACTTAGGAATTAACTCTTAAATTAACGAGAAATCTTTTGAAATAATATTATGATAAGCAGTGAAAATGTTTAAAATTAAATTAACTATTTTTATTGCACAAAGGAAAGCAGGAAGCTATGAATCAATATTCCTCAGTTTGTTATATAACCAGTATACTAAGAAGCTTTTAAAGAGCCATTCATTAATTTGTGTTTGTACTGACTCAAATATAGAAGAACATGCTGACATGTTTTCTTTATTAACAATTTATGTAAGTATACTCACTGTATTCTATAAGATCCTTTGATAGAGAGTGTCATATTATAACCTAATTGCGAGTTAAAGATAGTAGTAGAAGTCTTCTGAGAAAACTTTAATTTTCTTTTCACGAATATAAGATAGGTAGCGAAATATCTTCTACAAATAGCACTATTAATAAAGGTGAGTTAAATCCTGTATTCTATTCGTGGGAGTAAACCAGGTATTATAGATGTAACATAAGTGAGTATTTATAAGTCTTTTGTTCTTTATAATGGTAACAGCATTACGAAATTCATCTGAGATTTGTTTGTTAATATAAATGGTATTAAAAAGTAAGAAGATCTAAATTCCTAAGTAACGAACGCTATTTTTAGGATCTTTGGAGGTAATGATCATAGTCAAACTATCAGCACTGATATTTAAAAGGGCAGTATAGTTAACTCTTAATATAGTGAACTCTTGATATAACGAATTTTTTAAACAAATATAATAAAAATACTTTTGTTATAGTGAATTGGCCAATCAAATCTCTTAAAATCTTCACTATAACCTTATAGTGAAGTTGAGATCTAGGACATAGAGTTCATTATAACAAGAGTTGACTGTATATATTTTATTTATTAGAAAGGCAAATTTCAGCCAGTTTACTTAGATGTCATTGTAATTGTAAAAACTGTTGGCGATATTGATAATATTTAATAAATCATCTTAGGATTTAGCTATTTAAAAAGTGTTATCCATATAGGCAAGGGTTAGAACTTTATAGTATTTAATTTTCATATGATCAATCTGACATTGGGTTTCTACTGACAAGTCATAGAATAACTATAGGGAAAATTTTGAATTTTGCATAAAAGAGAGTCATAATAGATATACTATAGTAAAAGAGAGATAACTTCTCCCTTATCAATTTCTGAATGCACAAGATATATATTAGTAGGATCATATTAGATGAATACTTGATTGTATCTCAGTAGGAAAATCCTAAAGATAATTTGTATAAGTATCTAGGAATGCGAAGTCTCTTGAGCGTTCTAGTCAGAGTAAATATATTAACCCTGTTATATGCTTTAGACATATCTTGAAGCAGGACCCAAAGCTTATTTTTATTATGCAAAGCGTCTTGTTTAACATTCTTGAATATATGAATGAGATCAAAGATTAATTTAAAGAGGAGGCCAGTAAAATTATAGCCTTTCAAAATTTTGTTTTATATAAAGATAGAAGCCAAATGATTATTGAGAAGCTGTATAAATGCTTTTCTAAAATACTCTAATAGTATGATGGGACAGATATTATTTAAGTTAAACTCTCACAACTTTAGCTTGAGAATAAAATATACATATGCTAAATTTCACCTAGTGGGGATAGACGAAAGTTTGAGATATTCACATATAATCAACTAGAGTACCTTTTTAGCTGAAGGGCTGAAATGTTAAAGTATTTTATTAGAGATCTTTAACAGATCAGGTGATTTTTCTTTAGAAAGTTAAGCTATGATTTTATACTATTCGTCTACTATAAGTAGATTATATAGTTTACTATATATATCAGAATCAATATATTCCTAAGGTTGATATTTTGAGAACTAATCTTTAGAGATCTCTTTAATTGTATATTGGATATATAACTTCTGTTTTTACATTAGATTTATCTGTGAAGAGGTTCCTTTTTAGGTTATTATTGTTGATACATCTATTGAGAATGATAATCATTTTTTTTCAATTGAGTGCTGAATCTAATATTTTTGACAGGCTGGATTTAAAGTCATCTATTCTGAATTTTAATGCAATCTGAATGCTTTTGAATTTAAATTTGTATTCTTGGATCTTAGCTTTTACTCAGAATTCTGTGAGTAAAAAATTAGTGTCATAGAGAACTAAATTAATGTGTGAGAATAGATTGATAGTATTATTAGGAATAACATAAACTTGAACAAGTGTGACATATCTAAGAATTTGTTATAGAGATAAAATTATTTATTATTGAACTCTTTGTTTAGGAGGTATTTTTTAGTTATACAAGTAAATTACTGCAGGGTTTTGATATTACTATATAAAGTTAATAAGGCTGTTAGTTTAGAAAGACAAGTGACTTTAGATTTTTAAAGTAGGATAGTTTTCTTTGTAAATGCAATAATGTATTTATGAAGCAAATCCCAATATTTGTTAAGCAACGTTTGTGTCTAAATAGTTTGTTGATTAATTCTATTAAGTAAGCTATATTCAACCAGATTTTCCAATTTGAATATAAATCTATTTCATTTAACATCATCTATTAGTACTATATTGAAAATTTATTTGAGAGGTATTTACAATCATTGAATTTAGTTTTGAGAAAATTTTTTATTTGTGTAGTGACAATGTGATGATTAGAGATATCTGACGTGATAGGAATAGTGTCACATTTTAGGATGTTAATAGATAGCTCTGGAGTCATTCATATATCCCTTAAAGCGTAGGTATAAATTGGCTATAAAATATTATAGAAAAATTATAATATTTTAATATCTAATGATTAT
>CAJVPQ010003513.1:0-11021 GCA_910591825.1 Funneliformis caledonium
TTTAAATAAAATATTAATTGACCGTTTATTATTAATGCAAAAAAAATTATAAGTTTTATATTGAGTGAAAAAGTGTGTAAATACTTTTGTCTATTAACTAAAATTAGTATTTATACAAGATTAGCAAAGTATTAAGTTTAATCAATAATTTAAAGAGTTCTAAAGGGTTTATAAATATATATTATTTCAAGTAATAGTGTGTATTTAGAATCAGTGATTAGGATTTTATTAATTAATAAAGAATTTAATACAATTATATTTGTTAGCATATAAGAGTTATTAATATTTATCTTATTTGTGATAAACTAATTAAATTCTCTAACCTATTTAAAATCTTTAATATTATTTGGAAATTATCTGTGATATTATCTGTTTCTAATCAAATTTTAAAGATATCCTATTATATTAAATTTACTAATATAATAATAATTGATTACAAATATAAAATAATCAATAATATAAATTAATTAATAATATAAAAGAAATTTTTAATGTCTTCTGGATTCAAGTGTAATCTTTATTAATTTATTTTTTTATCTTCATTATTTTTATTACCGAATATAATGCAATCAATATAACTTCTGATTATATATATCACATTACGTTAGCTGATCTTTTGATTAATCTTTTTCTATTATATTATAGATCTATCAAAATTGATATTGTACTTGTTTTAAAAATATTTTAATTTCAGAAAGTATATATATATAAGATTAAAATATTTAATTAAAAATTAAAAAGAAGTAATTGAAAAATAATGATTTAATTAAAAATTACTTATATTTACTTATTACTTGATCTTTTTAGAATGTAAAATTATTTTTCTTATAAAATAATAGATACAAATTATATTAATTATTTCCTTATTACATTAACTAAATGCTTATTATTTATAATACTAATAAATACAAATCTTTCACTATTACAATAAATAATCTAAACTTCATCTAAAATGAAAATAAATAAATAAATAAATACAATAAACTAATAATAAATAAATAATAAATAAACAAATAAATAACTCTTATTGCAAGTTCTATGTTTATTATAAAGAACAATACATAACTAGTTCTTTCTTTAAAACTAGTAGACTATTATTATAGAAATAAGAGCATAAATGAATGAATGATAAATAAATAAATGCAAACATAAAATAAATGAACAAATGAATAACTTAATTAATGAACAAATAAAATATAAACAAATAAACAAATAAATAATCTAATGAATAAATAAATAAATAAATAAAGAACAAATAAATAAATAAACAAATAAAATAAAAATAAACAAATAAATAAATAATCTAATAAATAAATAAATAAATAAATAAATAAACGAGTGTATCTTCTATTAATTTAATTTAATAATTTATGCAAAATTAATATTCTTAATTAAAAAATTTTTAATATAAAATAATATTTAAAACTTAAAAATTAAAATATATAAAATTATAACTCTAGCATTTATAATTAATAAGTTATAGACTTTTAAACCTAAAAAATAACCACTTACGTTTCTTTTAGTAATCACTGTAAATTTTATATAATATATATTAACTTAAATAAATACTAATTTAATAATTAACTTATAATTTAAAAGATATCATTATCTAAATTTTTATTAATTATTATTGCTCTTATTCCTAATAAAAGATTGAAAATTACTAATGATATTGAAAATTATATAAAAATTAATTAAAAAATTACATTATAATTTAATTTTTATATTTTATCATTAGATTTTAATGATATAATTATAGAATTTTAAACATAATAATTATTCTTAATACTTAAATTCTCAATAAGTTAGCAATATTAAAACTTTTTTTAAATATTATTTTTTATATTCTATTTTGAGTAATGTTAGACCTATAATTTGTATATAAGATCTAAAACATATAAATACTGGGATGTTAATTTATTTAAACAAGCATAATCTGAAACTAGTTTATAAATTCTTAATAAGGTAATCTAGTTTTTGTCTTAAAACTAATTTTGAAAACTAAAAATAGGACAAAAAACAATTAATCATATGATAACTATTAGCTAATTTATAATATTATTATAATTTTTATTTAAAGATATTGTAAATATAATATTTACTATTTATTTCATTATGGATGATCATATACAAACAGATCATCTTTACCTCTAAATAAAAACATAAAAATTCTAATTTAATATAAAAATATCTTGAAACAAGTATTTACGAACTTTTTGTTTCTTGTTTATTTTATCAATTATATTAGAAAAATCAACTGAAATTAGTACAATTAAACAATATTTTGCTAAATATTATGAAAATATTTATAATGAATTAAAACAAAATCTTTATATTATTGAATCTTATAAATTTAATAATTTGAAAATTATATGAATTATCTCTTTACTTATTAAGTAAATTATTTGTAATCAACAATCATTTATGATAGTTAAAATTTTAATTTTCGTGAATTGTTAAAAGAACTTAATGAGCGATACAAATTACTAACTCATCAAATAATATCAAATTAAATTCAAATAATTTATAAAAGATAACATTTATTTTTAAGTAATCTTTTAAGTAATATAATATGAAAAATAGCTGTTACAACTGATATGTAAATTACTTGCAATAATCTTTGATATTTATCTATTATACTTTATTAGATTGATGATAATTGGAATATGTGTAAATTGTTTCTTAATATTATTTTTTTCATGAAAGTTATAAAGGATTAAATATTGCAAATACAATATTAGAAGTTATTAGATTTTATGAAATGGTAAAAATATTATTGTAGCAATAACTAATAATAGATCTAATATAATTACTTTTATCAATCATTTTCAATGTCTTCTTAAAGATACTTTTAATAATAATGATTTTTAATATCATTATTATGCTGCTCATATTTTAAATTTAGTTGTTATAGAAGGATTAAAATTTGTTGATATTGCAATTATAAAAGTAAGAGTATTTATATCAACTATTCATAATTTATAACTAATTTTTAAAGAGTTAAAAAAGATATTTATTACAAAAAATAAACTATTTCTTGTATCTGATTTTGATATTTTAATTAGATAGAATAATACATTTTTAATAATTGAAAAATTAGAGTAATGACTGATATTTTTATTATATCTAATCATTTTTTAAGAGAAAATTATCTAACTAATCTGATTAGATTAAACTTGATATAAGTTATTTGTATTTTTTTTTAGTATTACTTTTCTTAATTTTCAATTTAATTTCAAATATTTATTATATAAAATATAAGCAATTTAGGTTTTTGAACCTATTTATAAAGCTACTATAATGCTTTTATCATTAAGTTATCTAATTTTAGGTGATCTTTATTTAGCATTTATAATAATTATTAAATTTTTTAAAAATATAATTAATGATATAATAGAAGAAACTACTCAAAAATTATTGCAACTACAATGACAATCAAACTTGATTGTAATAAGTTAAACTAACATCATTTATTATTACTACATTTGATTCTAATATTAAGTTTATATTATATGATAATTGTTAATAATATATAGCTCAATAGAACATTCAAAACATTTACTTAAAATATGTTACTCCTAATAATCATTTAATATCTCAAGAAACAAATATTTCATTATTGACATATTATTACTTTAAGAAGATATTTAATCAATCATATTCTGATTCAATTGATAATAGTTTACAAAATTATTTCTTATCTTTTGAAATTGATTATGAAGTATTATTATAGTAGAAAGCTCATATAGATAATTCAAAATATCAAAATATAGCAAACATAATACAAAATTACTTTTGTATATAAGTAATTAACATATTTAGTGAACAGATATTTTCAATTGCAAAAAATATTATAAATCTTTTACTAAATATTTAAATTCAAAAATGGCATGAGTAACTCTATATCTTAAAAGATAGTATGCAATAGGTATAATAAGTTTATAATATAGAATAGTATAAAAATGAAAAAAAATAAAATGTAAACTAAAATAAAAATAAAAAACTAAAAAAAAATGAAACAAAAATTAAAACTAAAAATAAAAAAAACTAAAAAATAAAAAAAAAACTAAAATTAAAAAAAAAATTAAACAATAATTAAAATTAAATGAAAACTAAAAATAAAAAAACTTTTTAACAATAAAATAAAAGTTATTTAGAAATTTTAAACAAATACTTATATAATTTTTAAAAAAATAATTTGCATATTATCACATGAAAATTACAAGATGATTTTAAAACTAGTTTTAAATTCAATTTTTAACAAATTGAATTAAATTAAATCAGATTATATTTTTAACATCCCTATAAAAAACTGCACAAAATGCTATTATATTTAAAATATAATTATTAATATTTAGAATATCGTTTATATAATTTCAACATTTTTTAATTCTTATAAATCTTCATAATTCAGTAATAATATTATTAAATTAGATCAACAAGATAATAAAACAATATATCAAACTTTTTATTTATCAATTTTCAAATAATGTTTTGAAAAAAGATTATAAGAATGAATTAAATATAAAAGGATTTATTTTATATTTATTTATAATAAATAAGTATTAAATATTTAATAATAATTATTATTTTATGATATTTAAATATTAATTTAAATTTTTTTAAATAAATTAATAGATATTTATCTTAATTAGAATATTGCTTCTATTGAACATATTTACACTTCCACATCAAAAGTTTAGGATCACCTTCTAAGATCTGTACAAATAATCCTAAATAGTAAAAATTACGTATTTATGTAACATAAATAAAAACAATTTATAATGTTTATTGATTAGTAATGATTATTACATAAAATTTTAGCTTCATTTTTTTTTATTTTAAAAAAAAATGGTTAAAAAAAAGTAGAACTAATGGATTTCAAATGTGGTAAAGTTATTGGCTTTTATGAAGCTGATAATTCTGAAAGAACTATTTCAAAAAAAACTGGCTATGACAAAACTATCATTCATAATATAATAGTCAAATATCATAAAACTGGTGCTGTTACTATTACTTCTAGAAGTGGTCAGCCTAAAAAATTAACTGAACAGGACAAATGGTACCTCAAAGCTATTATTAATAAAAATTAACGTGAACCTGAAGAAAAAATAAGAAAAATTTTTATTGAATCTACTGAAAAGGATATAAGTAGATGCACTATACAACAAACATTGTATAAAATAGAATATAATAGTTATACAGCCTTAAGAAACTCTTGTATTAGTGAATATAATCGAAAAATGCGCTTAAATTAGACTTGAGAAAGACGTTCATAGACTATAAACAATTGGAAAAAAATAGTATAGAGTGATGAATCTCGATTTACTATGTTTCAGAATGATAGAAAAATTAGAGTTTGGTATTTTCAAAAAGAAAAATATGACATTAATCGCCTTGTTTCAACTATGAAGCATGATGGAGGTGGAGTTATGATGTGAAAATATTTTTCATGGTTTGGGTTAGATCCTTTGGTAAGAATTAATGGTTGAGTTAATAGTCAAAGATATATAGAAGAAATACTTGGCTATTATGTGATCTCTTTTTTGGAAAGCTTTGAAAAAGAAAATGGTAATTATTTGTTTCAACAAGATAATGCACCAATCTATACCAGTACTAGGACAAGAGATTTTTATAAAGAAATAGAAATAAATCTGTTATCATAGCTAGGACAGAGTCCTAACTTCAATTCTATTGAACATCTGTGAGATGATCTTAAAAGACACATAAGAGCAAAGCAAAATAATCCTGAGAATTGAAGGTAATTCTTCAATAATGTTAGTCAAAAATTTTATGTGAAATCTATCAAAAGCTTATAGAAAATATGAATCATAGAATAGAGGCAATTATAAAAGCTCATAAATATCTTACGTAATATTGAGTAATTTTTTATTATATTTTTACAAAGTAAGTGTTATAAATTAATATTTTTTTTGCATTTTTACTAAAAATTATACTTTTTTATTAAAAAACTTTAATACTAACTTAGTTTTTTATTTTATGATATTATAGGGCTAAGAAAATTTTTTGTTATGTTATATATAACAAAAAGTTTGATAAAAAATTTTTTTATATATTTTGTTTTGATACTTTTTTTTCCAAAAAATCATGTAATATAAATATGAATACATGACTATACAGAAATGTTGGTTACTAAATTACTGATAGTTTTTTTTTTATTTTTTAATAATAAAAAATTATTCTTTATTCATTAAAATAATCATAAAAGATTTTTTGTAATTTAATAAAATGTTGATTGATTTAAAAGATCCATTTATTTTATAATTTATCAGATGGTCCTAAACTTTTAGCGCGAGAGTGTATATGGTAATGATAGTTTATATTTTTGTTTATTTGTGAAAATTTCATATTAAAACTTTAATACAAAATTATTCAGACTTTATAACAATATATATAAATTTCTTGGCAAATCAAAATTTTGTTATATTTACATCTTTAGCAGAATCAATGGTCTTATTAATAAAAGCATATTGTGAATTTTATCTATAAATCTTATTATCTTAGTTTTATAATTCTAAGCTTTATGAACATTTTTTTAATATTATACATTAATTAAATACTGATTTTAATTTTATAATTCCTAAAATTACTCATTATAATAAAGTTTTACAAAGTCAAAAATTAAATTTTAATAAATAAAAAACCATTAGATAAGGTATTTTTATAATATTAATTATTTAATTATTTAATATATTATTAATAGATTTATATAATTATTTTTAATAGGTTATCTTTTTGATTATAATAAAGATTAATTAAATGATTTGTTTTGAAAAAATTAAGATTATAATTTATATATGAACAAATTATTTAAACTTTCATCACTCTTATCATTTAGCATATGATTTTGCAGAATTTCTTGATATTATTCAACTAATACATTACCTATTAATATAAAAGATTTACTTATTACTATTGGCTTATATAAAGTTAAAAGTTTAGCATTATACATATATAATAAAACAAATTTAACAGATTTTAATCAAGGTGATCAAAATGAAAATAATATATCACTTGTAATAAATAATATATTTAAAGAAATAAAAATTAGTAATAATTTACTTGAAAATATTCTTTTTCTATTAATTTATTTCAAAATAATCATATAGAACTTAATATTATTAATCAATCTTCAGATATCTTATCAATTTTAAATAATGGTAAAAGTAATAAGTTTTTAATAACTATATTATAAAAATATTTTAATTATTATTATCTAAAGTGTAGTGAAGGACTTTTCAGTTTAAGTCAAAAGGATCAACATATTCATTTGTCTGACACATGATAATCTTCATTATATAATTACCCTTATTAGACCTTTTAGATCAACATATTTATCTATCTGATATATGATAATAATCATCACGTGATTGCTGTATTAGACCTTTATTTTAAATAATAACAAATATTTTTTTATCAATACTACCTTTACATTTTTTTCAAATAAAATATTACTTTTTTTAATTGTTAAATAAAATACTTGAGATTTTAACTTTGAATATAAAACAATTTCTGTTAATCTAATTTATACTAAATTATAATATAGATAATTTAGATCATTAATACTTATCAGAAAAAAGTTTTAATTTTAAAGCTTTACTTAATTAATATGATTTATATAATGCATATTGTTTTAAAACTTTTGAACAAAAATTTAAACAAAAGATGCTAAACTTAACTGGATTAAATATGTAAAGTATCTAACTTTATAAAGCTAGTCATATTGTTACATATTTCACAAAAAATGAAAATTCTAAACATTCATTTATTAAACAAAAAGATAAACAGTAGAAGAAAATCATAATAAAATATTATTAACACTTGTACAATTACATTTAGAAGAATTAAAAAAATTAAAGAAAAAGCAAAGATCAAAAAAAAGAAATATTTATTTAAAATTAATTTCAAATACAGTATATTTATTTTTTATACAAAAGAATCTATTACAAATTTAAATGATATTTCTTATATTTTATTACGTATTTACTTACTAATTCATCTTGATTTATTTAGTGATATTTTAAAGGAGGGTGCAATCTTTTAACACATCATTTAGGTTCTAATATCATTTATTATATTAAAAAATTAGGAGATTGATGGAAATATTTTAAAATTATTAAAAAATGAAAAAAAATATTTTTTTGATTATTTTTTAGTTATAAAGATATTATTCAAAAAAATAGCTTTCTGAAAAATAATTCAATAAAATTTAATTATAATAGTTAGATGATTAATTTGCTTATTTTTGATAAAATTTTAAAGTTAGGTATTAAGAATGTGTAAAGATATTAGTAAAAACCCATGTGTAAAGCTATTATAAAAAAATTATATTTTATCTATCCTAGTGTAAAATTAATGAGAAACTTGTGACGCATAATCAGTAAAATAGCTAAGCATCTTTTATTAAATTTAACTGTTAAACATTATCATAAACAATCTTTTTAAAATAATAAAAATGTCACTTAGATAATACCAGTATTAATAGTATAAACTCAACAAGAATAAGATTAATACTACATAAGCATATATATGTAACTGTTACTCCTTATCTCTTCGTTAATTTTCCAGATATTCTTAGAAGTAGTGATAAACAGATGTCAGATTCTATCTTTTTATCAAAACCTTTGATGAGATAAGAGAGAATTTAACGAAAAGGCAAAATAGGAAAAAGTAATGTAAGTTTTTTTTCTACTTATTTGACATTAATATTTTTTAGTCTAGTGGTTGATATAAATTATTATTCACATATATAAGATTATCTTATGTGTTTGCTACAGATATAACCTTAGAGGATCATGAAGAACATGTAGAAAAATTTAACATTTATGGATGCTAAAAATGGTCGAATAGAGAATTAATAATATATGAAATTTCTTCTCTATCATATGAAGTTGCTATTGGAATAATTACTTCTGGTATAATTGAGAATTTAATTTCTGCAAAAAGGATTGATGTAGAGATTTATAGTGTTAGTGCTACTAGTAAGTATTAATGTTATAATATATTACTCTGCATCGTATTAATTTTATTTCTTAAAGGAATATATGATAGAAACTGTAAAAAAGAAGCTGACGCATCATTTTATCCAATAAAATCAGCTGTAACTGCATCAAATGGAAGTGATAAAATATAATTCTTGTTATTTTTATTAGTTTTGAACTTTTTAAAACTAATAATTTCATATACCTTTTATTTAGGATCATTTTTGGCCAAATTTGGTTGTGAAAGTAGCCTATAATGAAATATTAAATCACATTAAAAAAGCTTTGAAATATTGGTTAAGTCTTAGTTGTACCCATGATTGTATTATTATTAAATCAATCTAGTTTTCTAAGGCCAAGTACCAGTCTGTATGAGGGTAAGTTATATTTATACAGTGTAGCAATTATTATTTGTATAATATACTGAAGGTTCTAGGCTTGGTACTACTGCATATCAGATAGAAGAATGAAAAGAATTTTGTATAAAACTATAGTAATGTTAAACTATAGTGATTCATTTTTCTGTTAACATATTAAAATCTTTAATGTATGTATAATGATTATTAATTTGAATTCAGAATACAAGATGAAACTAGAGCTCAATTAAATATTTTGCGAGATCAATGCATCATCAATATCTCATTAAGTTATTTTTATTATGACTTGAAGCAACCTACGCCCTTTACACTTCCTATCCAAATCTCTTAAAATCTTTTACTTAATCCTATTTTACTAGACTTTTATTCTGTTCAATGTGTAATCACTCAAGCATATAAAATTTATTAGGATTACTTCACACGTAATTTAGCATCTGTTTAATAATTTTTTTGCGTATCATGTCTACTTAAGTTTATCTTTTAATTATTAAGTGCTTTTTTACCTACTGCTAAATTTTGTTATTAATAATTAGAAAATGTATTGTGCTATGCTACTTTGAAATCCCTTATTCATAGATTTTAGGATGATGATATGTAAAAAAAAAAATGTAATATTTTTTCTGTGAAAGTGTGAGACCCAGTATGTGATATTTTCACTAGCTTCGAGCACAATTAATTGCATAAATATAATTAAAGTTTTATATTTATTTAATGAAACCCAGTTCATGAATGGTCTTGTAATACTAAATATATCTTAGGATAATCTAATTTTCTATGCATAATTCTTTCTTGAGTTGATCCCGCTTTTGTTGTTTGATAAAATTATTTGGGATTATTATTATGAAAAAATCGTGATATTTTTTATATTACACGCTTTGTACTTTGATTGCAAAGTTATATTGTAGATAAATTATATCTAGTTCTAGTCTATTTTAATATTCTTATGTCTTTAAGAAATCGGGTCTGTGAATTGGTAAAAGGACACTAAGATATTTTGTTAAAATCTCATGACATATCTTTTCTCTTTTATATTTTAGACAGAATGGACACATGTTTCTTGTTCAATACTATTAAAAATAGCTTCTTATTAAAGTTTGCTTAGTACGTGAATTATAGTATCGATCTAAAAGGCAATCTCCATTTTTTACTTGCACGAGTTTACACATATCTTCAATTATTTGATAACGACTAATGCAAAATGGACACCTTTGTTCTCTATTTTTAATGTGGTAAAGTGTATAGTACAATTTCTTGGTATCTTCAAGAATATTTTTATAATACACATATAATATGAACACTATAAATCGGAATTTGTAATGTGATTAAACGAATTATTCTAAATATGATTTTGATAGCATTCCTATATCATTAAAATTTTAGAAGCAGTTAAAAGACATTTACCATTTCGGTTAAATATAATTTGTCTAACATTCTTAAGAGTAAGACAGGCATTTTCTGCACAATATGAACATCATTTACTATGATTTTTTACATTATTAAGAGATGCGTTCCATAAATGACTTTTAGTACAATGATATAGTGATGGCAAACTTCTCATATACAGAGGTGGACAAAAGTATCCGCACACCTCCATAAACGTGAATTAATGCTAGTAAAGTCATATGATCACAATAACAAATTG
>CAJVPQ010003514.1:0-11017 GCA_910591825.1 Funneliformis caledonium
GGTTGATTTTGATTTGGCTTTATTGTTAAATAGAAATTTTTGTACTCTCTATCTTGTAATTTGTAATGTTGTAAGACAGCTACCGCACGTTAAAAAAAAAAAAAAAAAAAAAAAATTATTTGAAAAAAAAAAAAAAAAATAAGGTAGTAATTAATGTATTTACGAAATAGGTATTTTTACTATGTTTGGATTAAAACTAATATAGTAATATAAATGAGATTTATTTATCATTTTGTTATCTTTGCATGTTTATTTTGCAAATAATTTTTTGTCAGTTGAATTTATTAACTGATTGGTTAACCTATTAGATCGAGGAAATAGGAACTCTATTAATCTCGCCTCATTCAAAGGAGTAAAACCGTAAGATTTGAAACATTTTTACGCAAACGAAATTTTTGTTTGAAATGGCCAAAGAAAAAATTCTTTTTTCAATGGGAAACTGCTTTATGGTTCTCCGTAAAGATATGAATTTAATATTACTTCATTTAGTTGCTAAATTAATGGATTAATGGTTAATTCACAAGAAAAATAATTAAAATTCTTAAACCAATAAATTTCTTGAATTAAATATTCTAAACCGATTTGTGTTCATTTTTTTTCTTACATTACATTACATAGATGTGACCGCTTTCTTTGGAAATTTGATAAAGGCAAAATGAAAGTGTGAAAAAATGCAAACATTTAAATTTAATGCATAACAAAAAAAAAAAAAAAATGATCAAATTATGATGTTTCAAACACGGCACAATCATTAATCGTGTTCCTGTAATCAATTATGGCTTATGTTTATAATCATTAAGTTACTCATGTTATTATGTTCCTTTTAAAGAAATCTTTTCACGATCAGCCTTTGATATCACGGCTGCGCCTGATATCAAAATAAATTATAAAGTTTTTTCTGATTGACATCTAATAAAAAATGTATTGCAAGTAGATAAATTGTTTAATCTTTTTTCAATTAAGAGACTTACCGATCAAACAATTGATCGAATTTCGGGATCGGCCGTCCCGTGTAGCTCCAAACTTAGGTCTTTCATTAAAAACAATTATTTTTGGTCTATAATACTTTAAATAATATTCCTAATTTAAAGGTTCCCCAAAATGATTTGTGCTTGTGTATCGTTTAAAAAATCAATAGGCTTTCATGTAACATGATAAAAATGGAAATTTAATTATATTTTGAATAAGCACCGCCACAACAATCGAGGACTAAAAGGGACAAACCTAGTTGGGTTAGTCATTTCCGTTAAACGCTATAATTCGTCGATGCACAAGATGAAACTTCCCGCAGTAAAGTAGTAAAAAAGCGCCAACTTTCAGTTGCATCATTCAAAAAAAAAATCTTATCACGATAATCATGTGGAGGATTAGTATATCACAATTTTAACAATAATCCATATCGATACTTACATGCATCATTTTGCATATTCATCAAACCACACGTAACACGAAACAATGGACAATAAATCATAAAGTGTAGCTCCTTTTGAAAATTTTTTTTTTTTCTTTTCCTTAAAAAAAAATTTCTCCGTCTCATAATTTATATATATATTTTTTTTTCTATCTTCTTTTTCTTTTTCTTTTAATAATATAATTTTTTTCTTTTTAATAATAATGATGATATTTTGTTTTATATTTAAATTATTATTTGGACATGTAAAGGGTAGAATAATGTCCAAGAGAAAAGCAATAAAAGTTCCAAAAGCTCCATCACCTTTATTACCAACAGAATGCATGGAACAAATATTCAAACATGTTCTCGAAATGGAAAGCGCAAGACTTCATCCTTCTCTGCTTGTAAACCGATACTGGTGTAAAAACGTTGTACCATTCCTATGGACTCGACCATTTGCTCTTGTATCAAATCAAGATTGTTACAAATTATTAAGAACTTTTCTTTTATGTCTTGATAGTCAAGAACATAATTTATTAAATTGTTTATTAAAACCTTATAAAATAAAGATCCCTTCTTCAAATAAACGAACCACGTTCAATTATCCAATTTATATGCAAGAATTGTCTTTAAAAGATTTAGAAGTTTGTATAGCTTCCACAATTCATAAATGGTATGGAAAAAGCAGTTACGACGGTTACTACCCATACCAAATGGAAATTTTAATAAATTCTTTGTTACGATTATTCTTTCGGGGTTCAACAAATCTACGTTTTCTCAATTTCAATCAATATTTTAATTTCTTGGACATTCTAGACTCAACCGAACTTTTTTCGCAAACACAATATGGATTAAGTCAACTTACAAGATTACAAATCGTCAATAATGAACCCATAACACGAAATACTATTCATTTTTTGAAATTATTATCAATTACATGTAAACAGATTCATTCTTTAGAAATTAGACTTCAATCTTTTGATTATAGCACAGAAGTGATCAATCATTTCACGAATCTTATCACATCTCAAAGGGATCTTATGGAATTCAGTATTGCAAATATAATGATAAATTTTGAACAAATCATGTCTTCTTTACAATCTCACAAAATTTGTTTGCACTCGATCAAGTTGGATTGTGTCTACCTCACCGAAGGTTCAATGAATTTATTAAATAATTTTCATAATTTAGAAAGTCTCTATTTATATTATTGTGAGGGTTTAACTAGTACTTTACTCGAAGGACATTTTAATTTACAAAATTTACACATAATTAATTCTTTGAAATTACAAAATGTCACATTATCTATGTTACAAGTATATGGAAATTCTTTACGACAATTGGGTCTTAATATTCATGATTTAGAAGTATCTGGTGATATGGCTTTTGAATGTTGTCAAAACATCAATGAGTTGGTTTTAATTATTTATAACCCGACTCATTTGTCTGGTTATGACACTTGGAAAACTGAAAAATGGAAAGAAAGACTTGATACATTAATATTGACTCAAAAAATTAACTTGTCCACACTTTCCATTCGTGATCAAACTATATAATCTTAAGCTGAAGCTGGTGGGTGGGTTGGAAATATATCATTTGTAATAGCATTCATCATCATACAGTATTTTCGCAATTTAGAAATATTTGTAAATAGACATTATTATTATTATAATTATAATATTATGTAATATTTTAAACATTAATATAAATCTTTTATTTTACAGGAACATAAAATATTTAATGTTCCGTCTTTTGAAATTGTTTAATAATTACTTTTGGTTGTAAACAAATAGGTAAAGTCGGTATGAAAAAAAAATATTTTTTTCCATGGAATTTATCCCTTATAAATATATATTATGGGCTAATGTTCATTAGGTAAATATTTGTATGCATTTATAAATGCATGCATTGCTAGGCGTATATTTTACTTTCTCCAAGAAAAAAAAATATTTTAACTCATCAGACGTGTCATTTATCTTGCCAATATCTATGCTGTGAAAGATAAACTAGACAAACTTGGAAAAGACTTAAATATTGTCACACGAACATTTCTCGATATATCATGTGACTTCGATGGTTTGCAATACGTGTATTATTTAATTCTTCTAATACATAACCCGGTAGTTATATTTTTTAACATATTCTGCCAATTTGCCCGTAATCCCATTTCTCTTAAATCCATATATCAATGCCTTTCTTGCAAATCTTATTACAATCATATTAATAGGTCTAAAGTTGATAAAAATACATTTATGTTTAGTTTCTAACATTTTTTCTTTTAAATGCACTTTTCTGTATTCATAAATCAGAATAAATAAAACAATCCATAATATGTTCTAGATATTGTCTATCTTATTTTTATATAAATAACAATTTAGCATTTAAATCATCTTTTTATAAATTAATTCATATTAGATTTCTTTAATTTTTAATTTAAAAATTATATCCCTTATGATTATTTACCATCAGGTTTTAAATTTATTTTGCTAGCTATAAAGCATTATTAAATGCAAATATTCTATTATTAAAAATAAGTCTTAAAATTTAATTTTAATTATTATTTCTAATTCTTAACCTTAGATTTTATTCCTTGTTTTATCTTCTATCTTTAAATGTTAAAAAATAAGATATATAAAAAAAATACCTAAATATAATGATATGCTTTTAATATGTTAAGTTGAAATTACTTTTGTTTTACTTGATTTATTAGATATATACTTGTTTATTTATCTTATAATTTTTCAATTTTTATTTATTAAAGATAAATATTATTAATGAAAGAAATTGCAACTCTAAATATCATATGAAATTTTCTGATTATAATAATCTCATATTAGATGGTCTCTTAATTGCATTAAACAGTAATCAACAATAATTTCTGTTTCACCTATTTTTTCTATTTCTCCTGTATTTTTTGTATAACCTATTTATTCTATTTATTCTGTTTTATCTGTAATTTTTTAATATCTATAATTTATTTTATTTCTTTTTATTATTTTATTATATTTAAGTATATTTTATTATTATATATTTATATTTAATTAATTTATAATATAATAAGTAGTTAATCATAATAAATTAATTTTTGTATAATAGAATAACTTTTGCTCAATTTGTAAATATCTCTTTATAAATTTAAATTTTAATATTAATAAAGTAATCAATTAAAATTTATATCTTTTTACATTTTATATATTCATATAGTTTGATATGATTCTTACATAAAATTTGTAATTAAGTTCATTATTTGAATTCTTTAATTAAAATTTTTTATATTTTTATCTTCAATCTTTATACTTGATAGATTTGATAGATTTAATATGTAAATTTAGTAATCTAAAAGTTAGACAAATTCTAATGTCTTAGTTACAGTTAGTAATCTCAAGTAAAGAATTAGAGACATATTAATCTGAATTAAGAATTTTATAATAACAATATATATCTCTTTAAATATAAAAGAAAAATTTTGATTTTATTATATTATATTTTAGCATTGATAAATTTTGATAATATTAAAATTAATTACATCAATTTGATATTTATTATAAAATAATTATATCAGTTAAAATACAATTTAATTAGTAATTTATTAATTTATATCAAAATATATATTATATATTTTATTAAACTAATTATATTTTTTTGATAAAAATTCAATAAATATTATTTAACATTTTTTATAATATAATAATTTTATTTATATCTCATAATTTTTTATTAAAATAAAATATATATATATTATATATTATAAGTATTATTTCTTTATTATTAAATTCTAAATTTAGTAATATAAATTTTTCAGTTTTACTTATATATTTTATAATAAAATTTTATAATTATAAATTTTAAAATAATTTTATTATTTAATATTCTATGATTTTAATGATTATAATAAATTATTTATTAAGTAAAAAATTATTTATCAGATAAAAAATCATTATCAAATATTAATAACTTTTATTAAGCATTATTTATATTAATAAAATTGCATTAAAAACTAATTAATTATATATAAAATAATTTTTATAATAAGTTTTATTTATAACAATTTTTTTTTTATATTTTATTAATTTAAAAAATAAAATTTTTTTTTTGCAATAATCTTTTATTTTTTTATTTAATAGTTAAAAAGCTTTATTATACAATGTAAATTAAATATTAATATAAATTTAAATATAATAACATCATTATAATAAAAATATAAAATACCTTATCTTATAATATATCATCTTTATTAATAATATCAAATTTTACAATTCTAGTCAACTTTTATATAGCTGAATTAAAAAAAATTATTTTCTTTATTATTTTAAGATAGTTAGTATTCTAGCTGATTAACTATAAATATTGTTTCAATTTAATTATAAATTAGTCTAAAATTAATTTTAATTCAATATTAATTCAGTATTAATTTAGAACTTAAACAACTATAAATCAACCTAAAATTAGCCTTAATTCAGCATTAATTCAGCATTAATTTAAAACTTAAATAACTATAACTCAGCTTAAAATTAGTCTTAATTTAGTATTAATTCAGTCAAATAAGTATATAAAATCAATATATTATATTATTAAATTTATTAAATATTAAAATTTTATTAATAATAAAATCTAATATAATTTGTAAAATATAACAAAAATATTATCAAAACCCACTAATTAATTTTTTATTTAAAAATATAAGCAAAAAAATGAAAAACTGTGTAAAATAATAAAAATATAATCCATTTTTCTTTTAAAATCTTCTTAAATTATTCTAAATATTTATTAACATAATATTATTATTTTTAAAAAAAAAATAATAAAATAATAAAAATATGATTTATTTTCCTTTAAAAATTTTTTAAAATTGTTTAAAAATGTAAAAAATAATAATAAAATAATAAAAAATAAAAAATCTACATTTTCTTACTAAATCACTTGAATTATCTTTTTCTATTATAGAAGTAAAAAATAAGGTTTATTATTTGAAAAGTTAACTGATTAATTAATAAAATTTAATTTAAATTTTATCTGATTTAATAGTTAGAAATATAGTTAACTCTTGTTATAATGAACTTTATATCCTAAATCTCAACTTCGCTATAAGGTTATAGTGAAGATTTTAAGAGATTTGATTAATCAATTTGTTATAATAAGAGTATTTTTATTATATTTGTTCAAAAAATTCATTATATCAAGAGTTCACTATATCAAAAGTTGACTGTATATTTCTATTATAGAAAATAAAAAATTTAATTTATTATTCAAAAAGTTGACTGATTAATTAATAAAATCCAACTTGAGTTTCATTTAATTTTGATAGTTAGAGGTATGATTCTATTATAAAAAATAAAAAAATCAGTTTATTATTTTAAAAAATTAACTAAAATTTAACTTAAGTTTTAGCTTTTCCTTCATCTGATTTGATAGTTAAAGGTATGTTTCTATTATAAAAGTAAAAAATCAGTTTATTATTTTGAAAAATTGACTAAAATTTAATTTAAGTTTTAGCTTTTTTTATCTGATTTAAAAGTTAGAGATATGTTTCTATTATATAAAGTAAAAAAATCAGTTTATTATTTGAAAAATTAACTGTTTGATTGATAAAATTTAACTTAAGTTCTTTTTATTCTTAAAACAATTTTTTTCAGTATTATGATAGTATATAAAAAAGAGAAAATTTAAAAATAATTGTAAAAATATAAAGTTTAAATTGAAATTATTTTTTAAAAAGTGAAAAATTAAACTTATTTATATAAATATTCCTATATATATTAGAAATAAACTCAAATAATATATTGAATAATATATTAAATTAATATAAGATTTAAAAGTAAATCAGAAATAATTTATCAAAATAATTTATTATAATAATATCAATAAAATCATATTTTTATTTATTATTCAATTAAAATAATATAATCATTCTAATTAAATAATTTTATATTTATTATTCATTTAGAATAATATAATCATTTTATTTGAATAATTTTTATTTTATTATTCAGTTAGAATAATGTAATTAATTTAATTAAACAATTTTTTATTAGAATAATATAATTATTCTAATCAAATAATTTTGTTTATTATTTGATTAAAATAATATAATCATTCTAATCAAACGATTTTTTAATTATCATTCAATTAAAATAATATAATCATTTTAATCAAATAATTTTTATTTTATAATTTGTTAGAATAATATAATTATTTTAATTCAATAATTTATTTTTTATTATTGATTAGAATAATAAAAATAATCATTTCTTTATAATGATAAAGAAATATTTTTAAAAATGATAAAAAAAATTATTTCAAAAAAATAATTCAAAGTTGTCATTTCAAATATATAATCTAGATTAAAATAAAATCTTTTAAAGAATTAATTTAACTATTAATCCTATTTAATATTAAATTAATTTTATTTTATATTATACATAATTGATAAAAAAATAAATTTTTTATTAATTTTATTTTCTTATTTTTATTATTAATTTCTTTTTAAATATTTAAAAATTATTTATATTTTATTTTATATTTATTTTTTTTTTTTATATATAAAATTGATTTTGATTTAATTTAATTGACTAGATAGAAATTTTTGTATTATTTATTTTGTAATTTGTAATTTTATAAAATTTTACTTTACTTTAATAAAAATTGTACAAACTATCGTAAATTAAAAAAAATTTTTTATTTTTATTTTTTATTATCTAAAATTTTATTAAAATTATTAATTAAATAATCAGTATTTATAAATTTTGCAATTTTTTGAATAAAATTAATGCTAGTCATATTATATAATTTATATACATACATCTATATACAAATAGAAATTATCTTTAAAAAATTATTATTAAAATAAATTAATTAATTATTTAATTTTTTATAAAGTATTCAATTTCTCCTGTTCATATTAAAAGTATTACACATTTTATAGTAAGTTGGCATTTAAACTCACAGTCTGCATAATTGGCAAAGTACTCAGAATTGAATATAATACTATCTACTTGTAACATTTTAACACTTCTCCTGATTGCATTTGAAAAATGTTATTATTATCTTATAATAAATATCTAGTTAATGACAATTTTACTTTCATTCCCTCTAATATAATAAATTTGTTTTATAACCTTTTCTTTAAATCTCTGTACTAATATCAAAGCCTCTTTTATCTGAATATTGGTTATATTTGTTCATTATCCTCTTATATAATTTATGAAATTGCTTTATTTAATTACAATTTAGTCAATAATAGTTTATTTAACATTTATTTATCCTTATCTCCCTCTATTTCTCCTTAATACAGATATTTTCGCTAATCTAGATAATTTAAAAAATTCTTTTTTACAATCAAATAACCTCTCATTTTATATTAATGGCTTCCTTATTAATTTAGATTCTTTTTCATTCTATATAGACATAACTTGGTTGTAATCTGATCCATTAGAATCATTATTTTTTTTAATACTACTCTTTTTCTTTCTTAACTCTTATTCTTTTTAGCAGAACTAGTAGCTATGTAACATAGGAACATAAAGGTAAATCAGAGTACTTTTTGCTCTATATGTAACTCCTATAAATGCTTCTGTTGATATTTTTACAGATTTGCAAAATGTTATTTCATCCTTTAACAAAATGAATTATTTTTTTGCCTTTTCTTTAACCTTTAACTCCATTTTTAAAATCTTCTATTATCCAATTTGATTTCTTGTCATAAAGTTAATTAAAGAAAAATCTATTTCTATTGAATTTCACAAAGTCAAAGCTTACTCAAATGATCATTATAATAATACAATTGACGCGTTAGCAAAATCTGATGACCCTTACCTTACATTGAACAACTTATCTCTAGGATACCAATACAATCTATATTTTAATGATAATATTGTACTTACTCTACTAAGATACTTTGTGAAAAACCTTCTTAGATCAATTGATTTTCATAATATTCAATTACTATCACATTTTCATAAATACATCACAATAGACGTTCATTGACTATATATAATATTCATTCTTAATGATAATGAAAATAACTCATACATCTCTTTTAAAGTCATAAATTCAAAATTAAACTCATGTTTAAATTACTTCCTACACTAGAGATTCTTAAAACAAGACACTCAGATCTCTATAACTAATTTTAAAATTGTTCTAGATGTTTGTCTTCTTATGAAACTTTTGATTACACTTGAACCTGTAATAGTATTGAACATCAAATTGGTAATATTATATCCTCTATTAAACAACTTTTCACTTAGCAATTAATTATATTAACTTCTGACATCTATGATTTTTCAGATCTTCTTAATATAAATATTTAGTTATTAAATGATCAAATTGGCTCTTTTAACTTTATTGACTTGATCAAAGAGATATCCCCTTCTTATTTAATAAAACACATCACTTTATCAATAACCTCTAACTAACAAATAGACTAATTTTCTTTACCTATTATTATATATTTTCTCAAATAAAAAACCTTTGATTTGATCAATATACTACCATCAAACAATTTAAAAGTCTCAATAATATTTTATTTAATGATCAAAAATCATACTTTATCAATACTGGCTTCCTCTCATTTCTTTATTATTCTATCTTATTTTCTTTCCTCTTTTAAGTTTAATACGAACTGGTCAAATTTTTAGATCAGTAACAACTACACCTTCTATATTAGATAGTTAAACTTATTCTAATTTAATTTAGGTAGATTGGTCTAGAATAGTATAAGGTTAATTTTGACTTAATTTTTATTGCTAGATAGAAATTTTTGTATTCACTCTTTTGTAATTTGTAATTTTGTAAAATTTTACTTTATTCTTAATAAAGATTATACAAAGCTATCGCATGTAAAAAATAATTTAATATATTTTTTAAAAAATAAATTTATAATTAATATATATGATATTTTTTTAAAATTTATTTTTTATTTTTTTAAATTATTATTTACAATTAAGATTACTAGATGAAATTTAAAAGTTTTGTAAGTCATTTAAATGAAAAAGATAAAATTTAGTAAAATTATATTAAAATCTTATTAAAAAATCTGTGAAATACCAAAAAAAATAAAATTATATCAAATTTTATAAAAATGTGAAATTATATTAAAATCTTAGTAATAATTAACAAAATTTAAATTTAAACATTTTACAAAATTTAAATAAATTTAGACAAGCAATCTTAATGACAAATAATAATTTTTTATCAAATTTTTTTGTTTTAAAATAAATAATAAAAATTAAAAATAAAAGAATATAATACTAGTAATAATATATATATAATTTAAATATATACATCCTATATAAATTTAGAAATTTTCTTATAAATTTTATATATAATTTAATTTATGAAAAAATGTATTTATAACGACATGTTACATATCTTATTTGTAATATCCTTTTCACTAATCGAAATAATCCAAATCGGACAAAAATCAGACGTCTGATTTTATTCAGAATCTTAGATGAAAGACGTCTGATTTTTCTAAAAAATTTAAATTTTGACTGATTGCCAATTAGCAGCCAATCAGACATACTTCGAAAAGAAATTCAAATAAAAATCGTATGGAATTCAGAATTAAATTTCATCAAAAAATGGGAAAATAATAAGAATTTGTTTATAAAATATAGTATATAT
>CAJVPQ010003515.1:0-11011 GCA_910591825.1 Funneliformis caledonium
TTATTTTGATTGATAATCATAAACATGACATGAACCTCGTGAGCCAACAAAGGTTTCATAGTAAATAAATTAAATAAATGTAAGATCACACAAAAATATAATTAAATAAAAAATCCCTAAATTTTTTTTTTTTTTTCTTTTTTAAACCCAAATGACCAAATTTTCCAATGCATAAGAATCATCGGTTTCCTCCCTGGTTTTCATTTTCTCCTCTTCAAAGAATCTTTTAATTTTCTCATCGCTATACCTACAACTAAAATGAATTAAAATGAAAATTTGATTTCGATTTTCCTTGACAACCTTTTTCAAATCTTTCCAATGGGTGTGCTTGGTTTTTTTGGCTTGATCTAAATGCTCGTCTAGCAAAAAGCTGCATTCGGTAATTATGACGGGAACTTCTTTAAATGCCCACTTATCATTGGTCTGATTAGGAAAAAACGCATTGATCGTGGTATCCCCGTTAAACGCAAACAATGGAGCCAGGTAGGGTTCCATGATCTCTAACGAAGGATTTTCTTGACGGAATTTGGCAATTTCTTTGGTTGTCATGTGCGTGTAAGCAGACGAGAGTCGTTTTCGTTTTGAATAAACTACGTAACCTACACAGGGGATGGAATGATCCATTTGAGTTACGTGAACTTGGTATCCTACACCATCACCGGTATTTTTAACGATCGATTTGGTTTGAACTGACATGTCAACCTTCACGTCTTCCTCCTCCTCTTCGTCATCTTCACGAGAAGTAATCTCGACCCTTCCGGAAGAAGTTAGCGACAGTGAAATCTCATCACCTTGCTTAACACCCAAACAAGAAAATGAATGACCCCTTCTCAAGGCATAATGATCAGTAATTTCTTGAGCGGATCTCATATAATTCTCAATCAATCCAACAGATTCCATTGGTGCGTAAATGATGGGAGGTCTTTTACGTGAATTATACCTATACAACCCTAAACAATGATCTGTATGCGTATGTGTGATGAATATGTGAGAGGGAAGGTGATTCGTTACTTTTGTTCCACCGTCAAAGATCCAATTTAATTCCGGAATGTAAAATGATGTGAGATCAGCTGCTCGGGAAGTTCCTATCAATGTTAACTCGGGTAATTTTTGAGGGGGTGTCGAGAGGGTCATTTTTGGAAAAGTCCACTTTCGAATTTTTGGAAACAACTTAAATATATCGGGAGCCTCGGTTGGGACGGGCAAAGTCGACGCCGATGGCAAAACTGACATGTTTGGAAAAAAAAAAAAAAAATTGGTTGGGGGTATGAAGGAATCTTGACGAATTATGATGTCTTTATAATACAATTTTTTGTGCCACATTTTTTGCGATTACTGCGTGTAAAATTTAGCAAAAAACATTTCTACGCCGCCATTAACCGCAAACTAATTTGTAAATAACCAATCAGATCCTTTCCCGCCAAATTGATGGGATTCAAATAATGAAACCATTTTATAATTGCGCTAAACTTTTAATAGGTACAAACAAGTTGTGGGTTTTTTTCCCGAGAAACGTAACAAAAAAACCATGCTTAGGTATCACCACGCGTTTCGACCTCGTCCGTGCGCAGTTCTTAAAATTGTCGTGCGCAACAAACAATTTAACTTTTTATGTGGATGACATTCCAAATTTGGAAGAAAATTAATTCACGCGAATGATTTTCCGTTATACATTCACGACGTATATCTATCTATCTATCCGTGACAGGGCTGCGGATATCAAGAATGGGAGATGATATAATCTTTAGATCACGACCAAATTTGGAACCATCACCAGAAAATGGAAATCTCGATTAGAAATCAAAATTCTTTTGGGAAGGATAGATCTTCGCGTTTGTTAATTTTCAAAATAATATGAGTATGAGAAACCATTTTTGTTCATGCCTTTTTATATTTTTTCATATCATCATTCTTTTTTTCCACATACGATACATTTTTTTATACAATAAGAAAAAAAAAAAAAAAAAAAAAAGAAAGTTTTGGGGAAAAAAAATACTGTGGGGAAATTATCAGATGTTAACACATTATCAACAATTGTTATATAAGTAATATGCTATTTTGAACTTCATTGTTAAATCCATAAATTTAACTTTAAAAAGTTTTTTTGTGTAGTTTAAAAGTTGAATTACTGAATTATGCATGCATCAAGTCCCCCTTTGCATAAACGTAAACATAACCAATATATAAATAAATGCTTATAATTTTTCCTTAAAAAAAATAAAAATAAATTTTATCTTTAATTTTATTATCTTTATTTTTTTAAAAAAAAAAAATCATTTTTTTTGCTAGCTCCTTTTGAAATATATACAAGGAAAAAAAAAACATGGACTCTCCACAATTCCGTTTTTTAAATAAAAAAGAATTGTCCTACATTTACGAAGGAAATTCTAACAATGTAACACTTTCATCGCTTTTAACTCTCTCGCGTCCTTTTACATATTCCCAATTAACACAATCAGTTAAATTCGGTTTAAATAAAATTCAACAATATTATCCAATGTTAAGATCATGTATTACAATAATGAATGGTAAATGGTGTTTCTGCGAGAAACCATCATCTCGAAACGAAATTTCATTTAATTGGATAAAGATATCATCTTTAAACGAAACGATTGCAAACACCTTAGAAAATGTATGTGCCCGAGAGATGACAAATGACTTTATAGTCGAACAACATCTATGTAGATTTATTTTGATTACACGTGATACTTTAATGCCAACTTCTCAAAACATCGACGACCCAAAGGAGAACTCAACAACAGAGGTTGGATTCGTATTTTGTTTTCTACACACAGCCTTTGATGGTAGAAATATATTTACCGTCACCCGTGATTTTATTAAAGAATTTGAAAAGATTCTACTAAATTCATCCGAGAATATCGTTAGTACGCAAGGATTAAAAGAAGGTCAAGTAAATAACTTGACTTTGCCCAAATTTCAAACTTGTTATTCAAATTTCATCTTTTTCAAAGAGGTAATAACATTATTCGGTTGGTTATTATACAAGAGACCACGTAACCTTCCATCTTCATCTCGACAAATTCAACCTCCATTACAACCCGAGAAAAGTAAAACGAATACGTACTTTCATACTTTAACGAGGCAGGAAACATCATATTTAATTCAATTTTGTAAACGACATAAATTTTCAGTCACATCGTTATTGTCAACGTGTATTTCGGAGATCGTCTCTGCAAAGAATGGAGGAAACACTGTGCTGGGCGGGTTGGCGGTTGATTTAAGACAATTTTTAAATATTTCTGTTAAAATTAACGGAGCTTTTAATTCTTCCATATTAATAAGACATCCAAAAGTCGAATTTTTATTTGAAGAGAAATTCCATAGATCTAATTATATAAATTATTTGGTAAACAGAATTAAAATCACTAACAATATCATACAACACTCGATGAAATCAGGTTTGATTTTTCATAATTTAAAATTTCTGATGAATGGACCTATAAAAAGCAATGATAATATGATTAAAGAAGAGGAGACCATCATTCCTTTAGCCTACGTATTGTCTAATCTCGGAAATTGTAATCAAATTGTTCCTGAAATTTTAAAGGAAGATATTATTACAGATTGGAATAATGTATTTTTGTCTTCTACCGCCAAGCAATCAAGAGGTACCAGTATTGAAGTAACTACACTCACGTTGCATGGTAAATTGTACATGTCGTTTTGTGCTTGTTCCAAATTTATTTCCAATGAGGATTTAAGAGGTTTCGCGGTTAATGTGCTTGATTTGATAAAAACCATTTGCGAGCATACCAGCACTCTACAGGAAAAGAATCAATAAAACATATGATTATAAAGGAAATTATACATACGTATCTATGATTTTTATCGAGATTATCGATTATCATTATTTTTTCGTGATACGTGAAATTTTGCTATAAATGCCTCATCACTTTTTTTTTTTTTTTTTTTTTTTACAAAAAATTAAAATTTTAGCAATGGATAACGGTGAAGTGAGGTTAGTTGGCATGTTTTTTACCGAATTGATTTAGCATTAGCATAACTAAAGCACATTTGTGTGTACAACGAGTTCTCCTTAACAAAAACTTTCGAGTTGTCGTTGAAGGATTTTTGTGCGATAATAAACTTACAAAACTTTTAGCTAGGCATAATTTTATCAAAATCATTTTTATCGATTTTTTGATAAGTAGCGTTGGTATTAGTTACATGTAATATTAATCGAGAATTTATGTTTTAGGATTTTTAAAAAAAAGGTTTATTGGGATAAATACGGTGAGTTTAAGTTTATTTTTTTTTATTTTTTGGAGATTTGTAAAATGATTCGTTGTCAAATTAACAAGCGAAAAAACATTCATGGATCAATAGATATATGGATATCCTATCCGGATTCGTAATAAATCCGGAGTTTTTTACACTAATTACAAAAATGGTGGTATTTTGTGGGGAAAGTTACTATTCCGGCAATCACACTGATCGACTCAAACGTCAAGCGGGGAGTCATACTGCGTAGAATTATATAGTCATTCGCTACGCTCCGGACTAATAAATCGAACGAATTCCACATGCACATCAGGCCATTTCATTTTAACAAAAGATAGTACATTTTCTCCTTCATTAAATTTTTTACAATTTAAAAGTGGTTGTAATAAAGTAAGAATAGTTTTTATTTCAGGTTTAAAACCATTTGATTCCAATTCTGTAAATACTTTAATAGCATCATCAAAAGCTTTAAATCGACATAAAGCTTCAATGTAAGAATTATAATGATTTAAATTTAATATATATCTGTCAGGATTATTTAAAATTATGTCCCAATGATCTTTTAGCATGGAAATATTTCCAATGTATCCAATTTGATCCAATAAAACTGATATGGATGGAGAAAGTTCTTCTCCAGAATATTGTTTATTCATTTCCTCCCATAAGTTTGTAACATCAGATAATTTGCCCAACACTCCATAAGAACGCAACAACACAGTGCTACTCACGTATCCCGTTCCGTCATTAATCGGTGCGTTGATAAGTTCCTTCATCCATCTTGATATTCCAACTTTATCACCTTTTTTATTATAATGATCTATTAAACGGTTAAGAAGACAGATATAATCTTTATAATACATCGATTTGATTAATCCCATGATTTTTTCCACTTTATCTACCTTCTCGTTATTCAAATACGAATTTACCAATGGAATAAAAGTATAAGCGGGTGGGATGATTTTTTCATTTATCATATCTGTCAAGACTTGTTCCGCGTGATTCAATTGATCATTCCAAAGGAACCCTACCATCAAATAATATCCTACCTCCGAATTAATTTTAATCTGCTTTTGCAATAAAAATTTATAAACCGAAAAGATACTAGATTCATCTAATTTTTCGAATCTCAAACTACATTCACGACACACGTCAAATAATCCTTTGAATAATTCAAAAAGAATGATTGGATGCGATTGAATATCCTCCGATCCAATTTCATAAAAAGATTTTATTGCGTTGGCAGGTTTTCTTTCCTTAAAAGCATCCTCAATTAATTTTAAACTTTCCCTTCCACGTTGATCAAGTTTTCCTTTCTCGTCTAAAGACAACATGTCTCTATAAAAAAAGTTTATATATAAAAGACCTTGTTTCCTTTGTTGTGATATCAATAAATTTTGATACATGTCATTGCTAAATTTAATTTCATTCGATTTGAGTAACTCATAAATTTTAAGCACCCTATCATCATAAACGTTCAATATAACGGTAATAAAATCATCCGTCGGTATAATCCCAGCCGATAACATCCCTTGTAAAAATGGGATGATTAAATTTGATCTCTTCTTTATAAAAAGTTTCAACATTTTTAATAAATCATCATCATCAAAGCAACTATTTTGATAAAATTTTATCAACCCCCACAACATTTGTGACCTCTTAAAATTCTTATTATGAATCTTTTCATTCTCATTCTCCTCCAATAACTCAATAAAGACGTAAATTAGATCAATTATGATCTTATTTTTATCAATGTACTTTAATAATGAGATCGCTATATCAGTTTTATCATCCTTAACTAGTGAACTCATTATATTATTCCCTTCACTCATTAAATTAATTTCGTCATGATGTATGCAGTATAACTTTCTGCTCTCAAAATATAATCGTCTAATGGTTCGCTTATCATCCTTGTTTATCGCCTTTTCAATGTCCTTTCGTATCCTTGTAAGTTTGTTAATGCCTTTCTTGTTTTGTTGTTGCGCTTGTAGTTGTTGTTGTTGTTGTTGTTGTTGTAATTCCGCTCTGTTAACGTCCGTTTTGATAATGTTACGTTGATTCATGTATGTTCTCGAATTCGAGTGTATGTAATAAACATTTTTCGTTTTGTAAAACTTTTGTGATAAAGATTTAATAAAACCTTTAACTTCAACGGACATGAATGATGTTATTGACATTAAAAAAAAATAAATTTTTTTTTTTATTTTTCTTTGGTATATGATGCGCGCATAAAAAAGTTTAAAAATAAACGTGAATTTATAAATTAAAATTGGGTTTATTGTAGATGATCATTTTTAACGTTTTTGATGCAAAAGGAATTTTTTTTTTTTTTTTTTGCTCACAATACAAGAATAAACTTCTCTACCCTTCTTTTTTTTTTAAAAAAAAAATTTACCTTATGGAACTTTGAGTTCAAATTTCGCTCGTAACCATATATCACTTACCGCAGTACCGCTTTGGCGGAACATTATTCTTTATATTACGGATCAAAAAATTTATTTTTCAAAAGTATTCATTAAAACATTGAAACGATGATTTTTGGAAGTTCATTGTTGCATCATTAAAAATTAAGGAACTGATTTTATTTATTGTCATAAAGCAAATTGAAATATATCGGAAACATTTTATTTTTTTGAACAACTTTTTTTATGGAACTAATTAAAATTATTTTGAGAAGTATAGCAACTCCCTCCGTCCCTAATATATTTTCAAAATATTTACATAATCCCCAAAAATTCAAAAATAAAATAATTATCTATCGGTCAATAAAAAAAAAAAAAAAAAAAAAATTTTCACGTTCGATAACTTCCTTCACTTGGGGAGGATATTTCATTATCGTTGCTTGAACACGAACGGATAGTTTCGGACTCCGAAACGTAAGACCGTTCAGTAGTCTCAGTAATCGTAGACAATTGAGAAAATTGTCCCACACAACTATAGTATAGGTCATCAGACGACGACGATCCGTTCGAACTTTCAAATTGATGTTGAACGGGAGGATATGAATATGGCACTTGTTTTGGAATACCTCCGCACTATTATATAAGAAAGTTTTGTTATTAATATCGATAAAGTTTCTCGGTTAACAAATATAACTAACTTACCGTTATGAAGGGATGTTTCTTTTGTAGCAAAAAAATAATTGATAAGTATACATATATGAGACATAATATATAAAATATATTGAATGAAAAAAATCCTTACTAATGCCTTCTTAGCCGATAATCTATGGAAAGGTGATTTGTTTAACAGACCGCATACTAGATCTTTTGCTGATTCACTGGCATTTTCCCATCTTGGAATATTCTTTGGAAATATTCCGCTTTTGATTTTATCCGCCACACTATTAGGTCTATTGCTTTCACTTGTAAAAGGTAATTGTCCACATAAGCAAGCATAAAAGATCACACCCGCGCTCCACATGTCGACTTCTTTTGTGTACGATTGATCTTTGCACAATTCGAGAATTTCGGGAGCGACTATTTTAGGAATGTTAATAATCAATCAAAACGTTAATTTCATTTGTAAACATGATCCCTATGAATTAAGAAAAAAAAAGATAACTACCATAAGAGACGGTTCCACACCTTGTTTGCATGGTGGAAAAATCAACATTAAGCAATTTTGACAGACCAAAATCTGATACTTTAATCCTTAACCCTTCTTTGCTGGGCATTAAAATATTTTCGGGTTTTAAATCTCGATGCACTATTCTTCGTTCATGAAGATACTATTTTTTAAAAAAAAAATTACACACATATATATTTACTTATTTATCCAATATTTAAACCCTCCAAAAGAGACTTAATAACGAATCGATTTACCTCGATCGCGCTAAACAATTGTTTAAAAATAATACGAATTTCAACTTCAGACAGGATCCGGTTTTTAAAGAAATCAAAGAATTCACCATCCTCTACACTGTAATTTAACGTAATTGTAAGGAATCAACGATTAATTAATCGATTATTAGGAAAGAATCAACCATATAAGTAATACTTACTATTCGATCACAAGATATATTTTGTCGGGTTCGTCAAAAAAATCATAGATCTTGATCAAATTTTCCTTTTATAAAAATAAATAAAAAAATTATTAATTCATACCATTAATAATTAATTGATATCTAGGGTCGTTTATGCGTACATGTGCCAGACCATTTAATATTTGAATTTCGGATTCGACCATCCTGCGTTGTCTAGAATTATCATTATTCACTATTTTATCCATTATTTTGACTGCGTACGTTTTTCCATCATATTTAATACATTTTGCCATGTAAACGCTGGAAAAATGTCCTCTTCCAAGAAATTTACCAAGCTTATACTTCCTATCAAATTTCTAAGATTGTAAAGGAAAAGAAAAATTTTATCGAATCATTATAAATACCTTGAATAAAAAAGAAGATATAAATGTATACAATAAAAACTTACGCTTGTGCTTATAGATTCGAGATCGACAATATCAAATTCATCTAAACAAAGAGCATTTAGTGAAAAAAAAAGAAAAACAAGTCGCCTATACTTAAGTATCATAAAAACTTACAAGTATAAAGACCGTTTTCAATTCGAGAACCGGGAAAAGATATCTTCGAACCGTTATTTAGCTTAACTTTATAAGGATGACTATTCTTGACGTCACGTTTTACCAAAATTCCGTCGACCTGTGTACCCCGTTTGCTATATATTGATACCGATATGGAAACGTTAATATCATACCGATCGGGAAACCAAAAAAAAAAAACGCGATATCATACCTAATATCTTCAAGAAAGATGTTTAACGACGATTTACCAACATTATCGGTAAAATGCTCCTAAAATTAAAGAAAAGATAAATAAATAAACAAATAGACTAAATGAAACTACCAAACAATCATTCTTTATAAAATTTTCATTAATTGCTTACAACTCTTATGTAGCAATGCTTATCACATATTTGCGTGTCAAGTGGTAATTGCTAAATATCAAAGGTATTAGAATAAATATATTATGAATAATCGATCACATCATTCTTGATTTTTAAAAAAGTGCCTCAAAATACATTTATAGATTATATGCATTACATGGTGATTTGATGTGCTATCCGGGAATTTTCCAAGACAATTAAAGGTATCGGTGAGAAATATAAAAGGTATGAATATGTTATTGCCCACTGGTCTGAGTATAGCCCAAGTATTTTTTGGATAGCTTCGAAAAACTTGTTCAGTATTCTCAAGAATAAGCTTATATTCGGGCTTTTTCCTAACAAAATGGTTTGATTTTCTATAGGGTTTTGATCTCGACATCCTAGTCCTAGGCATTCTGAAAGTGTTTTAAAAATAAAGAATAAAGGATAATAAAGTTGTTCTATTACACGCGTTATTTTTTTAAAAAATTATTTTTGAACTAACTTCAACAAATAATAAAAGAAAAAAAAAAAAAGGCGGTTCAACAAATTGGGGTTATTTTTATATTAAGTAGAATCTACAAGTAGCAAAAATAATAATTATGGTACCGTGAGAATCAAACTACTACATTAGGAAGATCCTGTGACGCACTCATATCTCTAAAAAGACAATGGTCACTTGGTAATTGATCAAAATACATACATGTTTCGGTTAAGGAATAATATGTTGGTTTTCTTTATCGGGAATATAAGCAGTTTGTTTGAGATAATTCCGATAACGAAAAAAATTATTTGATTTCTCACGATTTTATAGATAATTTCAATCTAATTATCAACAAACATCAATTATTATTATAAAAAGTCAATTGATTCTTTCATATAATCAATTTTTATTCAAATATGGGTTCATTATCAGATACCGATTAAATGTTGAGAATAATACCGATTGTCTTAAAGGTATTGTATGGTAGTTTTTTTTTTTGGTAAGTTGAAAAGGAATAAGGAAATCTTTGGACAATCATCCAATCAAACTATTCCTATCTTATCCACAATTATAAATAACTTTTCTATGGAAAGAACAGGGTAATTTTACACGAGTAATAAAACAAAGTAAATTTGATTCTTTTGTATTGTGTTACTGTTTATTAATTACATAACATGAATTTTAACAATACAGAGATAATCTTTGATCGATAATTTTTTTTTTTCTCTACTCCAACCAAACGA
Source organism: Funneliformis caledonium (assembly GCA_910591825.1). Taxonomy (NCBI): domain Eukaryota; kingdom Fungi; phylum Glomeromycota; class Glomeromycetes; order Glomerales; family Glomeraceae; genus Funneliformis; species Funneliformis caledonium. Next base: position 10,353 of record CAJVPQ010003515.1, read on the forward strand.
ATTATCATTGAATTACATAAAAAAAAAAACTCGCTTTAAAACTGTTTTAATGGTTTTATCTATTCATTTCAATTTCCTTCTTGCTCCATTACGATTAATCTTTATTTGGGTATAATCGGATTAGAATTTCATATGTTTGTAAATATTACCCCAAAATGTGTCATTCGCACATGCTACTTAATATAAAATTGAAATTATCCGTTGACCAGCATTATAATTAATCCCCGAGATCTTTAAGAAATAATGAAATCATCAAAACAATAACGATAATGTTATTATTTTCCAATATCCTTAATTTTTAATTTGATTGGTCGGATTTGTGTAATACAAACGGAACGAACCGGATGTATTGTACCATTTGTAATAGAAAGGCCAATTTTACTTTTATATGTCAAATATGATTTTAAGATTTTAAGTCAAAAATATGTTTATTTAGCAAATAAATTAAACCTTTAGAATTATATAAATCAAAATAGATTAAAAAAAAAATAATTATATAAACAATAATCAAATATAATAATTAATAATAATATATTTTATTTAATTATTTTTAAAATGTTTTAATATTCCTTAAACTGTAGAGCAGGCAAATTTGTCTGCAAACATAAAAAAAAAGTATTAATTTTTTAATAAAAAATAAAATATTAATGTTAATAATA
>CAJVPQ010003516.1:0-11010 GCA_910591825.1 Funneliformis caledonium
AATCTTCAAATACACCTTCTCGTAGAAGAACAAGTAGGTCGATTGGTGATTTAACTGATGAAGAAAATATATCTACTACTAGGCCATCAACCTTTCATAATACTAGAATTAGATATCAAGATTCACAAAGTTCTATTTCAGATACATTTCAATTCAAAATACAAGATGAAATGGAAGAATCGTCAACATCGACTTTGACTGGACAAATTATAGAAATTGTTGAATATGAATCTAATGATGAATATCAAGAAGATTTTGATTCTACTTTTTTACCTCAGAGATGTGTAAGAAAATACACAAATCATCTAAAATCTGACATAAATCCTTCTGATGATCCTGAAACAAAAGCCGATCAACATTCAGAATCTTTAGAATTTACCACTGAAGAAGATTATATTATAGGTAAATCTGAAGATAATGATATTTCTGTAGAGGATGATTTTAAAACTTTTGAAGATTATGCATCACCAAATTATGAGTCATTTCAAAATCCATCAAATACAGAATCAATTGATAACTGATTTTTCTAGATTTTACTTTAGATCATGTTATTTTGGACAAGATTTAACATTACAGAGTCTGCAACTAAGACGTTGATAAAATTTATGAAATTAGTTCTGACAGAAATCAGAGGTGACGAATTTAAAAATTTTTCAAATTCAATATACTTAACGAAAAAAGCACTTGAATTAAATAACTGATTTCACCATTTTATTTCTTGTTCTAAATATCATAAGCTGTATTAAAAGCAGAAAGTGGATAATTTTCAACAGAATAATATGCTGACTGTAATGAAATGTCAGCATATAGAATTCTCAATTCATTAATTCACAAAATATGATTTTGCAATATTCCGTTATCTTAAAAAATCGTATTGACAAATTGAACTTTAATTCAACCTAATTTAATCTTTCCGTTTTCTAGAATTTGACAAAAACTCAATTCTATGTATTGTCGGCCTAATTTTGAAACTAGTCTGAGATAATAGACAAATCGTCAGCATTTCAATAATATCATGACTGATATATATGATGGTGAAGTTTGACAAATGTTAAAAGAATCTTCACAAGAAGATTTGGCAAATTTTTTTCAAAATGAAGTGGCCGATTCTCATCTTGAATTAATGCTAAATCTCAACTGATTCCAGCCATATGGTGGTACTGTTTATAGCATTGGAGTAATATATGTCATTATATGCAATTTGCCTCATGATATCTGATTTAAACGTGAAAATTTACTGACTCTTAGTCTTTTACAGACCAAGCAAAGTCAGTTTACATAAAATAAATTACTATTTAGCGCTAATTTTAGATGAATTGGAATCACTTTGGGATGGATTTACAATGGATAAAACATATGAACATTCTGAAGGAAAGAACATTCGTGCAGCTTTAATTCTTGTTTCATGTGATATGTGGACATATTTTGGTCTTAGTATCATGTCATAGATGCGAAAAGAAGGCAAATTATAAAAATTATCAGCATAATTTTACTGAAATGGATAATATTGATGATTGGTTCATTATGCGAGATCCAATTGAGCATTGTCGAAATGCGTTAGAATGGAGACGCTGTAATTTGGACACTTTACAAAAATAATTTGTAAAGCAAAGTAGTGTAAGATGGTCTGAATTATTACGTTTGCCATATTTTGACCCTATAAAATATATTACAATCGATCTAATGCATTGCCTATTTTTAGGTATTGCATGATGGATAGTAAAATGAATCTGAATCGATAAAGGGATTTTGACATCAAATTCCTTGAATAAGATTCAGAAAAGGATGAATTAGTTTTAGATTCCTTCCGATCTGGGTCAAATTCCAGGTAAAATTCATAAAAGAGAAGGATTTTCTAATTTTACAGCTGATCAGTATCAAATATTTTTCACTATATATGCCACTGTTTCGCTTTGGGAACATCTTCTGATTATAGATAGAAAGATTCTTATACATTTTGTAAGGATTTGTATAATTTTAATAAGCCAGATTGTAGAATCAGATCTATTATATGAAGCATATTAAAGACTAATTGAGATGGTGAAGTTGATTAAAAATAATCACTGACGCAACAAAATTACGCCAAATCTTCGCCTTTCTCTTCATTTGTATGATTGCTTAAGAGACTATAGTCCGTTATATGTGTTTTGGTATTTTTCTTTTGAATGTATGAATGGAATATTAGGTATTTTTTTTTTTGAGAATTTCTTGAATAAATTGGCTTACTAATTTATGAACGATTTTTAGGTTCTTTACTGAATAGTAATAGAAAAATCAAACCTGAGCTAATACGTCGATTGATGTTTGATATTTAAATTGACAGTATTACAAGTTTCGGTGGTATTGAAATAAAAGAGCTTGAATTGCTAGACAATCAGCCTTCAATTGGATTCCTTTTGGATACAGACGAATTTTCTTCTAACGAAATCCATCAATTTTAGATGAATTCACGAAATATTAAGGAATTAAATGTTACTGGTAGTAAACTATTTCCTGACGAATTTCTTAAACTATCATCCGATAATATAATTATTTAAGCAAAATGCTTGATTTGATGGTTAAATACTATAATACGACTTATACCACATTTGATTTTAGGAAATCATTCAATAAGGATTCAGAAGATGGTATAACGATTCAGGTCAAAATAAATCAATTCGGAAGGTATCAAATTAGTTCTGAAATCTTTGAATTATCAATGTCTTTGTGACATGTAAAAAATTCGTACATTTTGGCCAAATTTATTACAAATGATGGTACAATCGATTGTTATCCTGGCCAAGTCTAATATTATTTTACACATAAGATCGATTTGCTATCCGGAAAGGCTAAACATTTTCTAGCATTTGTTCATTAGTATAAACCTGCAATTTCTTTAAATATGCGGTATTATTTTAGCGAAGAAAAAACTTGTAATGTCGAATTATGGAATACTGAATTTTATCCAAAAAGTCGTGATTGTATAATACCAGTTCATCATATTTTGGGTCGATTTGTACTGATTAACTATCGAATTTTAGCTCAACGAAATGCAAAAGAATATTTGGCTGTTAATCCAATTAATAGAAAATACCATTTGTAAAAATAAATTGGATGTTTTTAGCATTATTTGGCTGTTAATCCTAAATATCATTTATATTTCCTTCTGAATTTTATTTTATTTTAAAATATTTTAGCTGATTTTTGATATATATCAATCGGATATAAATCGGACGTCAATCGGCTATAAATAAGATAAGTCGAATTTTAGCTGATTTTTGACGTATGCCAAACGGCAATAAGTATACCAATCAGCTATAAATAAGATAGGTCGAATTTTAGCCGATTTTTGATATATATCAATCAGATGTAAATCAGACATCAATTGGCTATAAATAAGATGGATCGAATTTTGGCTGATTTTTGGCTGATTTCTAGTGTATGCCAATCGGCTAGGCTGATTTTTTGATAATTTGCCAAATTTAGGCTGATTTTTCGCATGTCCGATTTTTTTGATTTTGACCAGTGGACATATGTCTTAATATATAGAAATAAGACTTAGGCAAGCTAATCCAGCTGATTTAAATGCTTTTTTTACAAATTTGTAAAGAATTTGGTTGAAAAGTAGAGGGTAAATTGAAGAATAACAATCTTATCCTAACCAGATTTTAACATTCCAATTACAAAAAATTCGTTAGATGAAGGCTTAAAGTAATTGCTTTTATGAAATGACTTGCAGGAGATTTGCAATATACTAGATTATCAGCAGATGTTGATACTCTAGATCATTTTATTTATAATGATCTTGGTAAAAGGCTAGAGCGTAAAACAAATTATAATAGAAGGAGCTTCTTTTTAGAATCACAAGTTAGAAATATAAATGCTACACAAAAGTTAAAAGAGTAATATAAAAAGTACCAGCTAGACAAATTGTTATCTAGCAAGTTATTTATTATTGCTCAGCCTGTGAAAATGACAATCATATAAAAATTAATTGTCTTAAAGTTAAGTAAATTATCACTCAGCAAGTTATTTGTTATTACTTATCCTGTGAAAATGCCAGTCATACAAAACTTAATTGTTATAAAGCTAATATACCTGAAGTCAAGTAAACTAAAAAATTTAATTATGTATAGAAAGATCCCTGAAATAGAATACATATTTGAGGAGAAGAAAGATCTCGAAGAGCTTGAAATAGAATACATAGTTGAGGAGGAAGTTAAGGAGAGTAATGAATGTGTTAATAATGACGGATCTGCTCTAAACATTACTGACCAAAACTACTATGCTATAAAAAAAAGTGGTACAAAGTGTAGTACCTATAAAAAGACTCACAAGAAGGAATTCTCTACTTCTAAATCTTGTGCTAAAAATATCAAAGTATTGAGCAATATAATTAGTCATAAGGCGTTTCGCATAACTATTGATCAAATGTATCAAATAGCCTTAAAATCTATAATATCATCAGTAGTCCTTTATTACCTTAAAGAAATTCTTATAGAAATTTTGAAATTTATTAATACAATATATCTCAAATTAAAAGACTATTGCTTGAATACTATTATGCTAGATGACACAGTTAAAAAAAGAGAATTAGCATGGGAGAATATTACAAAAAAAGTACAAGAGATCTTACTTTCACTATTACAAGCAGTAAATATTAAGCAGAAGTCTCTTTTACAAATTTCATCTCCTTCTCAGACCGTTTAGAAAGAGCAAGTCCTTAAGGGCTATATCAAGTCGAAAGAATGGCAAATAATATTATGAAAATAGAAACATTGCCAAATAATAACCACTCAGAAGGCAGATATACTTTGAATCATGCTATTAAGGCTTATGTCCAATGTCATTCAACTGAAAAAAAATAGACAAATATATTGACCTAAGCCCTTAGAGATAAATTTTTTACAAATAAAGGATGCTGACAATGTTGCGACTATTTATTGTAAATAGGAGGTTTGGTAATACCATGTGCAATGATTGATATAGGTTCAGATTCTTCCATATTTTCAGATAATATTGCTAAACTTGTCAAAGAGTTTTTATGTATTAAAATTAATAGGAAAAAAATTCATAGGCTTAATGGAGTTGCAAGTCAATCAATATCAATTGGCACTATAGACAATGTTCCTATAACAATTAATTTTAGAGAAAATATAGCTACTATTACGGATGAAATTTCTGTTATGCCTGTAGAAAAGAATCAGAATGGAAATGCTAAATTTTTAGTAATTCTCAGTATTTAATGGTAATATCATGCTGGATGGGAGCCTTTAATAAAAGGAGAATTTAAGATCACCTGTAACAGAAAGACTATCACCATCCCCCTATCAGTTCACAAATTCTAACGTAATATCTTCATTATAGGAAAGGAGCTATCAAAAGAGGATCAGAAATTATCATGCAAAGTGCTTCTCAGCTCTCAAGTTTTTGTTATTTCTTCTAGCCTTGAGGAGGACTTAAAAAAAGTGAATAAAGTTTGAAAAGCAATTATTAAAAACTGAGAGATAGCTTGACATAGTATTAAATGCAAGTAATATTCTTGTAGAAAAATGCTCATGACTTATGGAGAATAGATCAGATGTATGACAACTTCTCTAGTAATATTTACTAATTTATTAAGATCAAATTTCTGTCTAGATGTATTATCTTTAAAAGAATTGGCTACTTTATCTGCAGAAGAAAATTCGTCTTTTAATTTTATACTAGCTTTTTTTTTTTGACTAACTTTATCTTTTTACTTACTAATTACTGTATTCAGACTATTAGAATTTGCATTATTCTCATTATCCATAGATATTCTATATAAGTAATTCTGTCTTCTTATATGATAGTAGAGGAGGAAGTATTATGTGAAGATTATCTGATTATTTTCTGAAATTTAATCAGAAATGCTAACAGATTCTATGATTCTACTCCATTTCTCAGTAGATTCAAAAAGTCTCTGATTATCAATTATTTTTTGATATGTTATTGATTCTATATGATGTTTTTTACATATAATGCACTGAGCATCTGAAATATTGTTTTGAGTATTTCTAATTTCTTCGATAGCTTCAGGTAACAAGTGTCTGGCATTTGATCTAAGAAATTTACAAATATGAGCTGTTTGTTTTTTGCTTATAGTTTGCTAATAATAAATCTATATGATACTAATAAAAATTTATAGAAAATTTATTTGATATTGGTCTGATATTAACCTGGTATTAGTTTGTTATATATATGTAGTTCGCTTTTTTTATAATGTAGTATGCTATAATCATGATTCAAATAAAGAATAAGTTTAAGATACATATGCTTCAAATATTATATTTGTTTGAAACTAGTTCATTATTAGTTTGATTCTAAACTCCCTTTTCCATATTTAAAGAAAAAAATATACATATGTTATTTAATTTTACCAAAAATTTGTAAGAATATGTCTTGGAAAAAAATCATAAAAAACTTTGTCTTCAAATAAATTCATATGATAAATATACATATGCTAAATGAAATAAATAATGGTATACCTTAATATTTGGCAATAAACTTGGAGATTTGCCATTTAATCGATATCCATCTAGCTGAACTGAGCTTGAGAACCAACTTGCTTGTTTAAAACATGATTTAGATATTGCTTTAAGCTCAGGTATTCAGCTTGATACTAGAAATAGTTTTCTGATAAAAAATAATGAGAGTTTTTCAGAGCATATATACCAACTAGAAGATGAGACAAGAGAACTCAAAAATGAGATTAATCAAAAAAGATTTCTCTTGCAAGTGCTAAAAATGAGATTGCTACAAAATTGGAAGAAATACAAGCTCTCCATTTAAGAATAAAAGAATTAGAGCAGAATGTTTCTTTAGCAGAGAAGAGATTATCAGAGATGGATTTTCTTAAGCATAAATTTGAACTGGAATATATAAAACTGTCTGACGAAAATATTAGTTTAAATTTGGCAAAAATGGAGTTAGAAGATACACTGACCAAAAAAAGGATGAATTAATGCGGGTGAGAGATAATTTACTTTTAGTGCAAAAGGCAGTAATAGAGAAAGATTCCCTCTTTCAAGAAACTAATATTCTTTTATTAGAACAGATTTTGAAAACATCTAGCGAATCTAAGCAAAATTAAGTGATTAGAGGTGATAAAAGACTGAAGAAAGATAACAAAATCACTAGCTCTGAAACAACCTTAGAATTACCTTATTCCTTATTTTTTCAGCATGCATTTATTTTCATAATAATATTACTAATCATATACATCTTATAGTGTGTATTCTCTCATCTATATTTGAATGAAGAAAAAAATATTCTGAACTATAGAATACGCTCAAATAGAAATTAAGGTTATAGACTCCCGATCTGATACAGAGAAGAACCAAAAGATAGAACTACCCTCTATGAAACTTTACCTTATAGATATAGATGAGGCTACAAAATATGAATCACCTGAGAAATCTATTAGAAATATTCATGCAAATTACATCACATCTGGCAGATTGGCTAGAAATATTAACTAATCATGCAGATCACTTTTACTGGCCTAGCATAGGATCACGTTTTTCGCAGTATAGATAATTTTTTTACTATTTCATTTTATTCAAGAATAAAAATTCACATGTTTTCTAAGACTGCGCGATCCTACAAATTTGTTAAGAAAATTTTATTAAAATAGTTCGTGAAAATACAAAAAAAAAATCTAGTTATTTTGCTTAGGTAAAGAAACTGTAGAGTTTTTTTCTACATTCTGATTTGATCTTTTTAAAGGTGCATTGTAAAGTATTCTCATATTAACAATTAGAATATTTCACAATATCAGTAATGATTTTATGAATTTTTTTACAATAGACAGATCTGACAGTTAAACTAGAATTTCTGATTCATAAAAATGATAATATTAATAGACCTCGCTCATATCCCTTATAAAGATACTTAAATATAATTTCTTTTTAGCTATCTATATCCTAATAATGCTTTGAATGGTTCAGTTCAATTCAGATTATAAATCTTAAAAATGTCAATCTGAAACTGAACCAAACTGTAAATCGATAAAAATCTGAACTGAATCAAAAATTTCAGATTAATCTGAAATTTCAGATCATTTGGAATGATAATTTCATCATTCCAATCGAACAATTCTTTTATCGTTTGTTTAGAATAATAATTTTATCATTTCAATCAAACGATTTTCTTATCGTTCGTTTGGAATGATAATTTTATCATTCTAATTGAACGATTTTCTTATCATTCATTTGGAATGATAATTTACTCATTCTAATTAAATAATTCTTTTATTGTTCGTTTGGATGATAATTTAATTGTTCTAATCAAACGATTCTTTTATTGTTCATTTGAAATAATAATTTTATCGTTCCAATCAAACGATTCTCTTATCATTTATTTGAAATGATAATTTCATCGTTCCAATCAAATGATTTTTTTATCGTTCATTTGAAATGATAATTTAATCGTTCTAATCAAATGACTTTTTTATTGTTCATTTAGAATGATAACTTCAATCATTCCAAATGAATAATTCTTTTATCGTTCTTTTAGAATGATAATTTAATCGTTCTAATTGAACAATTCTTTTATTATTCGTTTGAAATAATAACTTCAATCGTTCCAAATGAATAATTCTTTTATCATTCTTTTAGAATGATAATTTAATCATTTCAATCAAACAATTTTCTTATTGTTCATTTAAAATGATAACTTCAATCGTTCCAAAAGAATGATAAATTTAATTGTTCTAAATGATCCAAAATTTTGGATTAAACTGAAATTTTCAGTTCAGTTCAGATTTTTTTTAGTTTAGATTAGATTTATAATCTGAAAAAAATCTGAACTGAACTGAAAATTTTTGGATTGAATTTTTTGCAATCTGAAACTGAACTGAAGTTGATCTGAACTGAAAATTTTCAGATTAATCTGAACTGTTCGGAGCTTTACACTCTAATAATCCCAAATTCATCCTTATCAGGTTTGCAACTTTTATGAGTCCAGTATATCCTATCATTGACCTCACATTATAGCTTTACTTGATTATCTCTTTTCTTTTACGCTATACATGATAAATGTGAGCATTCAGTAAATAAAGTTCGTAATTTTTTTCATTATATTTCATTACAACATAACATCTGGCCATCTTTCAGATCATCTATCGCCTTTCCTTTTTGTATTAGCATTACTTTAACATTCAAAACTGCTAACGAATGTGGTTTTCCTAGAGGAAGATTCTTCAATGTTATCTAAATGGCCAGTACTATTATATTAGTCACGTAAGTACTTTTATTCAAGGATTTCACAAAATTTATTTCAAATGCGGAATTATTTCAAGAATCACGTCTAATATAAATAAAAACATAAGCAGAAAGCAGAGAGCAGAAAATCACTAAATATTCTGAAATATCATAAAAATACTTACAATGTATTCAAAATTCTCTCTGTGATTATTGCAAGCTTGTTTTCTGTTTCTTTTCATGTTCTATCATGTATAAGTTTTCTTAGAAGATTAATTTCACGATTTTCAATAAAATTAGCAATAAATTCATTACATTTTCTTTTTACTGCGAACGGAAGAGATAAAGGTACCATTTATTATATTAACTTCATAAAAGTATGCTTAAATTAGCCTGGCAACTTCTTTACAACTTCTGATAAGTCAGAAATTACTTGACTAGCTAGAGGGTCCATCCATGATAATTCAAAAATATTTACACTATTTATACCATAGTATAGATGCTAATTAATCAGCGTTGTTGTATTTTTCTTGAGTTTATCTTTCAATTCATTTATATTTTTTTCAATCTCATCAGAATTAAGAGATTTTTCTTTATTCGTTCTAACTACTCCTATATCATGCAAACTGCAGACTCCTTCAAAAGTAATCTCAAACTAATATAATTAGATAATGCGTTAGTTTCAGTAATAACAATCTCATCATTAAAAAACGCATGAGCTATCAGTACATATGTAAAGTTATCATCTTATTATAGCTATTATACCAATGAAACCTTGTGTAATACTAAATAACTACATAATATCTTACAGATTAATCACTCTCCTTTTCATGCATCAAGAAATATTTGGGGTAGAGCTAATGGAATGATTAAACACAAATAATAGTTTATACATCCTTCATGCAGTTCAAGAAATAGTTCCTTTAGATGCAGGCTAATAGGATGAATATACTATCATTTCAGATCTCATTTGTACAAGTGGATCACATAATATCATCATTTAATGGAAAAGAAATATTAGTAAAGCTTTACAATTAACTTAAGGAAGTATTTAGAGAAGTTTTAATTGATACGAAGGTTCTTCAGCATAAAGATTACTAGCAAACCCTATGGCTTGGTCTACAATACTTCTTAAATCATTTTGTGAAATCCAGGGATCTTCTTCTATTCCCTAATAAATGACCAAAGTGATAGTAATGTGTTCTTACTTAACAGTTACTAAAAAATTGTAAATTTTTAAGTATAGTTCAGAAGATATAGTTTTGTGTTGTTAATATAGAATAAGTGATCTGAACATAAATTTTTCATACTGCCCTTTTAAATGCCACCATTTCTCACATTCTCATTCTCTTCATATTGAGAAAAAGAGATAGGAGAACTATATGAGGCACTTTACGCCTATATTAGAGAAAAAGGGCATGTGGAATGTGCATTAAAGATCTCAACATTACATTATATATACTTTAATGAGGATCAAAAATATGTTAATTTATGTCATACATGCTTACATGCATTAGCCTTAAGGTGCTTCACATGGCTGAATAATATATTATTTTATTAATATAATATTCAGGATCTTTCTCGAAAAATACTTTATTAAAATTGTTATATAGTATATTGAAGGATCTAATCCAGAATAGGCAAATCAAGTTTTTTATCCTGCAGGTAGTACATTTTACAATTATACTAGGTGATCATATACAGTAGCGGTCATAAGTATCCGACCGCCTGAGATTGTCCAAAATTATTATATAACTACCCCTTAAATTTTCCAGAAATATAATATAACACAATACATGATCACCTG
>CAJVPQ010003517.1:0-11009 GCA_910591825.1 Funneliformis caledonium
AAAACCATTCAAAATTGCTTTTCAATTTAGATAATAAGTCCAGAAAAATTCTAATTTTAATCCTTGAATTTGAACCCTATTGAATATTTATAGAATGAGATTAATTATTAGCTTAAACATCTTCTTGAACAAATTTCAAATAAAAAGAATTTATGAAATAAAATACAGTAAGTCTAAAAATAATTTGATGTCAAAATTTAATTTAGTTTATGTCAAAAAAGATTCATAATAATATTATTAAGATTTAGAAAGATATATAAAGTAATAATTGTATCAAATTTAAAATATATTTTTAAAAAAAATAATATTTTGATATATTAATTTTGAATGTTTTAATTGTTATTTAAGTTATATTAAAAAAAAAAAAAATAATATAATAGTATTATCTGTTAATTATATATTTTATAAAATAATTTATTTATTAATTCATGTTTAAACTTTAATATTAGGAAATTATAATATTAATAATAAAAATAATAAAAAAAATTTTATTTATTTTAGTAATTACAAGAAACATTTCATTTATTATTGCATAACTTATGATTATTATTATAGTTTGTTTTACTAGATCTTACTGATAATAGGTAAAGATTATAATGATAATATAATAGAAATAGAATCTGACAATTTTAAAAATGATCTTTTATTTAAACTTGATTATTAAATCTAAATAGAATCTATATAAAGTTAGCCTGAAATTAAATATAATCTATACTAGATAATAACTTCTAAATATATGTAATAAGATTTATAAATAGTTAGTAATTAATATTTGCTTATTTATATAAATAGTTGTATAATCTGAATATAAAACTATTAATTTCAAACATGTTAAAGTAAAAAATTATAATATTTTGATATCTAATAATCATAAAAAGATAAAATAAAGTTTATTAAATTTGATATATTATAATGCATCTAATATTATTATTTAAAAATTTTTAAAAATAATAATTATTATATATATTTTCTTTAACAGATATGATATCTTATTTCTTTTAACAATTATGGTAGTAAGAGCATTAACCTTTAACACAAGTTATATAGGTAATCGGTCTACCAAAAATATACCTCAGATGGTTTAGGTGGATTTCTACAAAAATTCATTAAAGCTAAGTTATTAAGGTAATTTTAAATTTTTAAAATAACTTATTATCTAATAATTACAAAAAAAAAAAAAAATTTAGTTTGTTAGATTCATATTAAAACCTATTAAATAATAGTATTTTAATATTTCAGAGATTTATAAATAGTAAAATAAAAAAATTTAAAGAGTTTAAAATTTTAACTTTTTTATTAATTTATTAATTAATCCTTTAATAAATTATTTTAAAAATTTAAAATAATTAATGATTTTAATTATTAAATAAAATTGCAGGCTGCAATACTATTGAAAAAATAGATTTTTATTTGGAAAATTATGAGATACTCGAGATGAATTTATTTTTACATTTTTCAGGATAGATTTTAATATTAGAATTTTTCTGGACTTATTATCTAAATTGAAAAGCAATTTTGAATGGTTTTGTTGCTGTTCACTTCTTTATTCATTAGAAAGAGTTAAAATCAACATTTCCTGAAGGATTTGCCCAACTTACATTAACACTGCAATATATCAATAATCTCTTTCTCTTCGCGGATATGAATATTTAAGTCGGCATAGTGAAATATTCACTGATTTGTCACACAAATTGTAAAGCTTTATAATTTAGAAAACGCATAAATAATTGATAATTATATGAATCAAAAAAAAAATTTTTAAATTCTGTACCATCATCACTGAGATTACTCCCCATTATGCATTTGGATAAGAACGCAGCTTATATAAAAGTGCTTTACCCTTTTCATTACCTATAGCAAGATAACCGCTATTTGGGGAAAAATCAAAGCATTTAACAATACCCAAAGGATTTGACAAATTTGGCCAATTTGGAAACACGTTGAATGAAGGTAAATGAACCTAATGAATATTAACGTAATTAATTTTATAATAGATGAAATGATGTATTCGATAGAATAATTGTTTTACTAACCATTTTTAACTGTTCTCGCTTAGAATGGCTCGAGATTCCAAGGATCTGAGTGTCATGATTGAATTTCATGTCGTGGACGCTTGTTGTTAGGTTCATTATAGATTTCTTAGGCTTTGGATTTGTTGAAGACAAACAAGATCCATCATAAACGTTAACAATACCGGAATGCGAACTAGGGGAAAAAAAGAATTTGATTTTTATTATTAAAATAAATGGCGAATTATCAATTAAACATTTTCTTACCCGATGGCAAATAAATTATTATTGCTGGAGATTGCAATTTTCTTGGGGTTATACCCACCTTCATCCATGAAGTAATGCACAGATTTTCGTTCACCTACATCCCATTGATAAACTGCTGCGTCACCGCTAACTGAAAACAAATACTTGCTATCACTGGACCAAGCAACCGAATTGGCGGAGCCATTCATTTTAAATTTACCAACCCATTGTTTCGTTTGATAGCTAACTAAAGTTAAATAACCATTGTTCCCTACAAATACAATATATTTTCCGCAAGGGGATATCGAAAAGTTTTCAAGACTTTTATCTTCCGATCCAAATATTCCTTGAGATCTATCTACATTTCCCGCCTCGATGTTATAAATATAAAAATACTTCCGTCGCCCGGTTGCAATGATTTCCGAACCACTTGGATTAAATTCTGCTTTTAAAATTGGCAAATCATTGAAAAATACCGATTGAATTTTCGGGTTTTTAACGCCGTCAATCTTTATTTATTTGGTCAACAATAAAAAGAAAGAAATTGTTACGTGTATCCTAAAAAAAAAAATTATTTGGAATAAATGATTTAAGAACAAACCTGGAATAATTTTATTGTCTTATCTATTCCCGCGGTCATCAATACTTGTGAATTTGGATGAAACTTCAATGATTGTATTACACACTAATGAAATATATTAAACGTTAGCATCATGTTATGACATTATAAAGTACGTAACGTGAAATAATAAACTACCTGTGAATATGCTGCTTGATTGGCATCTTTCACCCGATAAATTTCAAGCCTTTTTGCCTTTAATTTCCACTTGTTTTTGCCTGATTCTGCTACATCATCTATCTCAGATAAGTCTTTGTCAGAATCTTCCATCCTTTCATTGTCCGTTTGTCTTTTACGTTTTGAAGGCACGACAGCCCAATTTGGTGTTGGATGAAGTTTCTCAAATCTATTGAATAACAAATTTTGAGAATTTTATTGATACCGGGAATTATGTTCAAAAGAATTAATCAGAAAGGATTATTATTTACTGGTTTCTCAATCTCTTTTCATATTGATCCCCGGATATTAAATCATCATCTTCAGTCATCCTCAATTTTTTCAACATATTTTTACTTTTTAAAGATACGGTGACATTTTCGTCATCGGAATCTTGCCATACGCTTTCAATTCCCTCTATTAAATCAAATTCATATTTTGATTAATCGGATATAATAATATACGCCAAAAAAAAAAAAATAAATAAAGTAAAATAAAATTACAATACTTTTATTTTTCGTTCCGACTCCTTGAGAGGTAACTTGATCGATTTCTTCCAAATTGATACTTTCATCATTATTTACGCGTGTTTCAGGTAAAGTATCGATAGAGTAGGGAACCGGCGGTGTGGTATCGAAAACATGTGACTTTGATAAAACTAATGTTTAGTCAATTGGAAAAAAAAAAAATTTTATTCACGATATTAAATAAGTAGGAAAACTCACGGGCATGTCGTCTTTGTCCGCTTCAGACTCCTCCTCGTCTTCACTAGATAATTTTTCTTGTTTTGTCGTATTATCCAATTGCCTAGTATTGAGATTTATTTCACTCTCCGGTTTGTAAAGGTCTTCAAACACTAACGCTTCGAGTTCTAACTCTAATATTCCTTTTTGTGGAAGGATGCCTTTATTCTTTTGCTGCAAATCATTTAAATTAATGAATTTATCGGATAAGGCATCGAGAGGATTATGGGAAGTGCCTTTTTTTGATTCATTATTCACTTTATTGTCATCAACCTTTAATTGTGTAGAATCACTTTCCTTATTTAGTTTCCTGGATCTTTTCTTTTGTTTTTGAGGCATCATCCTTTTTTTTTTTTTTTTGATTAATTTTATGTGATGAGGAAATTTGTAGATTTTAACCTTTCGGGCAAAATTATGGCAATCACGTGCGAAACATAGAAACTCCTCTTATTGGTCACTGAAAATCTGCAGTACAAACATCTTTTACCTCACACCGGTACAACCTTCGTAATATCTATGCGATTGTTATTCATTATTAAAAAAAAAACCCGTCAAATTTTATCCATCAATTTCAGGGTATAGTTTAATAAATACTGCAACACTGTATAATTCAAAAAAAAAAAAAAAAAAAAAAAATTTTTTTTTCTAAAAAAATAATCTTTATATATTACAATGAAGTTTCGGGTTTTCTAAAACGAATTTTTCCTTCAATAATAGATTCGTAAGATAAATTATCTAATCTTCGTAATTCATGCCTAACATGTTTAACCAAACAAGCCATATTATGTGCTGATCCCTCTGTAATCAAGATATTCCTTAATATTAAATTATTTTTTTTTTTAAAAAAAAAAAGGATAAAAATTTTAAATAAAAATCAAAAATTCAAAAAAGAGTTGCGGGTTTTTGATTATGTTAGATAACATACCTCCATAAAGCAGAAGCCAATACAGGATCATCTTTACACATTCCTTCATCATATGCCATAACACCACCATGAAATTGAGAAAGCAGATCCTTAGTATAATAATTGATAATACTATTTGAAGTAATCTTTTTTTTTTTTTAAAAAAAAAAAAAAAGAAAAAATATATATATATATATATATATTGAATTAATTAATTATTAATAAGTATGATAATTTTTTTTTTTTTTTAAAAAAAAAAAAAAAGAAAAGAAAATATATAATGTGTGTATATATATATATAAGTGACATACTCCATAATCTTCTCTCATTCTCCATTCAGCATCTTCAAACAGATGATTTACTAACTGTTGCATAAATATTTTTCCTTCATTTTCAACTCTAAATCTAACCATTAACATCCAAATATGTAATAAAGTCACAGCAAACCAAGTTTGAAAACTATCAGGTAATCCACAAGCTAACAATGAATACAATAAGCAGAGATATATAAATGAAAAGGTTTTAATTATTAATGGACCAATTAATTCACTTACCATTAATATAAAATTCTTTATTTTCATCATAATGCTTTGAACACATCTGATATAATTCTCTCGTAATTCTTATAGCTTGTACTGGTAAATCATAATAACCAAGTGCTTTAGCTAAACGTACAAGCATATTTTGTACAAAAGGTGGAAATTTTCTTTTTGATATTGGGCTCGGAGTTTGGAATCCATCCAACCAATATCCTTCCAATTTACTTTTCTTTTTAGTTTTATTCTTTATATCCGCAGTAGTAACGGTTGATGTTTCTTCATCGTTTATTTGTGAAGTGGAACTAATGTTACGATACTTTTTTTTTTTTTTTAAAAAAAAAAAGAAAAATAAAATAAAAGCGTTAAATATTAAAAAATGCAACTTAAAACATTTCTTTAAGGGAATATTTTTATTATAAGTTTGTATGATAGTATTATTTACCCGTAACATATACCTATTTTGAGTTTGTAATATGAAAGGTATTACTTTCCTCCTATTCAACAATGTGAAGGAAGAAGAAATACAACTACACTTTGATAACTTTCGTAACCTAAAAGAGGTGGACATGCTTGCTGTGCTTGCTATTCTTACATTTAAGTTTTAAACCAAAACAAATTTAATTTAAAAGTATACGATATTCATTAAAAACAAAAATGGGAAGAAGAGAAAGCAACGAACCGAGGACGAAAAGCGGGGGCAAAGTGATGCCATTTTTTTTTGATAATCTTATTTATTAAAGATTACGTCCAGTCACGTGATATTAACTTATCCCTTTACCTTTCTAACTTGACAAATATAATTTTTTCACTTACTAATTTTTTTCCTAAATAGTTGGTATAACGTATATTTATTCCAGTATCTTATCACAATTTAAAAAATTCCTATTAGAATGTCCAAAATTTTTTACAATTATGACGTTATAAATTACTTCGCGTTATTTCTATAATATATAAATGATGAAAATGATAACAGGAAAAATATTATATATAGGAAGGAAAAAGAAATGGTTAAAATGTCAAGTATACGTATAAGGCTTAATCATAAAAAATAAAAATAAAAAAAAATAGTTATAAAAAAAAAAGAAATTTTTTTTTTTAAAAAAAAAAATACAAACTGAATATCAAAACTAATGCAAATTGTAACAATGTACAACAAAAAAAAAAAGAATACATAAAACCAAACAATAACAATAAAACCTTCACTTAATAAATACTAATGACCACAACAATATAAAAAATGTCCTTAATTACAAACGTTTTCTTGTTTTATAGGATGTTGATATAATACTAATTGATATGAAATAAACTAAATATATAAAATAATTAGATCAATATATTTATAAATACCCAATCTGCTAAAAAAATAATAAAAAATAAAAATAATAAAAATAGATTATTCACACCCACAAACTGTTTTGTGATCATTAGAATTTGTGAAGCAATCATTAATACCACCAAAAAAAAAAACCTATGCAGCAAAGAATATAGAGGGAAAGAAAACAATTAAAAATTTCTAATCTAATTAATAATGAAAAAATATATATAATAATAAATGAAACAATTAAAGGCGATAAAGGCAGTAAGGGGTTGAGTTTTTTGTCTCTCCAAATTTTAAAAGGAAAAAGAAAAAAGAATTTTAATATTTTAAAGTCTAAAATTATTATTTATTTTCAATCCAAAGTTGCGCGCATTTGAGATTGTGACAATGGGGTGAAATTATGAATATCGATTCCACGAGAAAGGAGTTCTTCCTCAGCATGAGGTGGCACAAGTTTGGAAATTAAGTCTTCACGGATGGATAATTCTATATTAGGTAATAATTTTTTTTTTTAAAAAAAAAAGAATTAGTGATAGTCATTAATTTTATATTCGATTGCTAACTTAGAAAATTAAAGAAAAAAATTGGATTCAAACCTTGTTTTGTAAAGTTGAAGAGTTTAGGTAAATCTTTCCCATTTGGAAGTCTTGTCTCTGGATTTCGTAACTCATCGAAAAATGGATGGCACATTGCCTGAATTGCTGTTAGTCGATTGGATGGTGTGTATTCCAATAAACGGGATATAAGATCGATTGCTTCAGGAGGCGTTCTGGCTCGGAAAACCTATCAAGACATAAAATCTTATTTGTAAATAACAATGTGTAAAAATTGTGTACAAGGTTCTAGCAAAAATTCTTCACCTTTGAAAATGGATGCGGTTTAATTTGAGGAAATTTATGTTCCATATAATTTGGATTCATGGTTTTAATCTGGTCCCTCGTTGGTGTTCCCAAAACTTTGATAATTTCAACCAACTGGTCAATACCACTTTCTCCAGGGAACAAGGGCTGTCCAAGCATCAATTCAGCCATAACACAACCTGTTGACCAAACATCTATACAATAAATAAATAAAAAAATGATTGGGGTTATATAATTATAATTACAAAGGAAAGAAAAAAAAAATGATTAATTACCAATGTTTGTTGTGTAGTTTGTAGCGCCAAAGATCAACTCGGGCGCCCTATAATATCTTGAACAGATATATGAAACATTTGGTTCTCCCTCTACTAAGATTTTTGCACTGCCAAAGTCACATAATTTCAATACGCATGTGGTTGGATTTAATAACAAATTTTGTGGTTTAATATCGCGGTGACAGATTCCAAGAGAATGGATATAGGAAAGTGACCGGAAAAGTTGATACATGTAGAGTTTTATATGAAGCATAGGCATCGTTTGTTTGCTTTTAGCATACAAACGTGATGCTCTGTAAACGGTTTCAGGAACATATTCAAGTACAAGGTTAAGGTAAACCTCGTCTTTCTGTAATTATTGTTAAAAGAATTATATAAATTTTTACAGATTAACTAATATGCATTTATTTTATATATTATAATATTTCTTCGCATGAATCGTTTACATACCTTTTCACCATTAGAATAGAAAAAGGATTTCAAACCCACTATGTTTGGATGCGACACCAATCTCATAATTTGAAGTTCACGATTCTAGATCAAAAGAGAGAGAGAGAGAGAGAGAGAGTATATGAATATAAAATAATCTACTTACAAAAAATTTGTCTATTATTTTTTGAAAGAATTTTGATAACATTACTGTACTTGAAAAGTAATTAGCTATTTGATATTCTCAAGTAATTTCAAGATGTTCAATAGTTTAACCTACCTTAAACCGTTTATCCTGAAGTACTTTTTTGATAGCAGCGTCTTCGGCAGATCTAACTAGTTTTGCTTGAAACACCACACCAAAAGAACCGTTTCCAATTACTTTTGTAACTGTATAGGCTAACTCAAATTCCTCTGCCGTTTTTCCATCCGTAGCGACTACCTTGATCAATTTATGAGGATCATTTTCTATTAGAAGTGGTGAAAACGGATGTACGAGCATTAGTATATTATTAACATCGTCGTTTATCAAAGTCAACCCTAATTGACTTTAATAATTAAATGGAAATACATAGGAACGGTACAGTTTCCAGCATAAAAGACGAAGGCTAGAGTCTTAAATTTCTCTACAGCGGAAATGGATGTTATTTGCAGAAACCATTTTCATAAATATATAACTTTTACCTACCAACTTTCATTCCGTTGATGGAACCGTTCGACGACATACTATCTTTGTGTGATGACTTTGTTTCTGTTGAGTTGTTAATTGCAACTGGTACGCGACGTTTTGACATATTGAGCTTCGAAAAATAAATATTTTAAAAAATTATGTTTGCGCTTATATCAACAAGACATGGACACATATTTCCAAATGCAGATGCACTTCTTATTCTCGTGTAACTATTTGGAAACCAAGTTAATAATAAAGAAAAAATCTTTAACAATTTCGTTTAGGCACCTGATCTAATCAGGTGACAATTTAATTAAATTTTCAATCACATGACTTAAATCTAGTCGTAATGTATTTTAAATTTTATTTAAAGATGGAAAGATGATTTTTAAATCAAAGATCTTTTGGAGGAGAATCCCAACTCAAATTGAAATAAGGTTCAAGAATTTGATGAATTTCGGTCAAGACCTTCTTTTCAATTTCTGGAGTTACCGCCTCTCCCCTTTGTCTCGCTTGCGCTTCTTTAAGAAATGAAATTGCATCATCAACTTCAGTTGGATTAGATAATCCGATTACAGTAGTAATGATGCCACTCAAATCTAAAGCAAATAGAATTGCTAATTTAGAAATGTTTAAATTATTACTGGAAGCAAGCGCAGAACTTTGCGCAACAGCATGTCGCAACTCATTTGAAGCTGGATGCCAATCTGGTGGACCGTTATTACGCAAAAGTCCCATGCTAAGCGGAGACGCATTCATTATGTAACGAACTCCAACGCGATTAAATTCTTGAATATAGTCTGATAATTTAATGTTATGAAGGCAATAATGAGAATAAGAAAGAATAACATCAATCGGTTGATTGCGATCATATTGAAGTCGTGCTATTTTCAAAAGAACATCTAAAGGATATCCTAGAAATAATTCAAGGAAAATTAATTCTGTCAAATGATACTTATTCAACCATATACTTTATTCCTTACCGCTTATTCCCACATATTTGATTTTTCCTTGTTCCTTATAAATAAACAAATTGTCAACTTTTTTAAGCATATCAAAGGTTTCTATTGACATTAAAGTAAATATTTGCCTTTTACCTTTAGCTTAAATAACTCAGGTAAAGCCCCACCTTCTTCAACAACATCTTCAAGTTTAACAAATTCTACATCATGCGCATATACAACGTCCAAATAATCGGTGTGTAATCGCCTACAGCTTTCTTCAACACTTTGTCGAATTCGTTTGGCGGTGTAATCAAAATCTTTCAGGCCGTATCGACCTACTTTGGTGAATATGTAATAACTAGATCGAGGAAATTCCTCTCGCAAATTGTAAAGGGCAGAACCAAGTATGTTTTCACTATCGCCGTAATATGGACTAGTATCAAATGCGTTAATGTCTAATTAAAATTTCAATAAGTATGGAAAATAAATCGAAAAAAAAACAATATATAATCGAAATATAAATTACCCAACTCAAGGGCCCTTCGAACAGATAATGACGGCCAATCTTCTTCGATATGATTATGCAAGCCATTAAAGACGGCCGCTCCAAATGTTAATTTTGAAACTTCGAGTTGATTATTAGAAACTTCCTAATCATATCAAAATGTAAATAGATATCAATCATATTTCCAAGTATTAAGCAGAAAATTGTTGCGTTATATTAAGGGACAATACTTTGCTCGACATTGAGGCGAAAAAAAAAAAAAAACGGTAACGGGGTCTGTGCTAATCTGCATGAAATCTTATGATTTACATAATTGCATGCATTACATGCATAAATTCTTAAAATTTTTTTTTTTTTGATTTTTTGATATTCCGCAGTTCTACTTCTCTCAGGTCAACAATGGACGATGATCCTTGGGACGATTGGGAAGCTGCTGCCGATGCTGGCGTAAGATCCATTTTTTATTTTTATTATTTTTATTCTCTTTCCACGTTTCACTACAATTCACCTCTGTTAGCCCTTATTGATCATTTTTTGTTTCCGCTAGTTAGATCCAAAACCCAGTAAGGCTGTCGATGAACATGAAAAGAATAAACAATTATGGCAAGAAGCGTATGAATAATTCATTTTAATTTCGAATCAAAACATCATGTATTTTGATTTAATATTTTCATTCTTTTCAAACTTTATAAATTAACAGAAACGCGTTTGCACAGCCAGAAATTATTCGGGTGGATACAGCCCGCACGGAATATGTACCACAAGTATTTAATTTATCGATTTAATAAATAT